>PVLD010000662.1:0-258121 GCA_004027595.1 Dinomys branickii
TATCACCATGCACCAAACTCAAGTCAAAATGGATCACAGATCTCAATATTAAAACAGAAACACTAAACCTATTGGAAGAGAAAGTAGGAAAAAACCTTGAAGACATAGGAGTAGGCAGAGAGTTCATGAACAAAAATCAAACTGCAAGGGAAACACTTCAAAGAATCAACAATTGGGACCTCATTTTACTGAAAAGTTTTTGCACATCTAAAGAAATCACCACCAGAGTAAAAAGAAAACCACAGATTGGGAAAAAATACTAACTGGCTGTCCCTTGGACAAAGGCCTTCTATCTAAAACATAGAAAGAATTAAAAAGCATGAATCCATCCAAATTCAAAGACTCAGTCCGGAAATGGGCATCTGAGAAGAATACACACTTCTCAGATAAAGAAATACAAATGGCAAATAAATATATGAGAAAATGTTCTACATCTTTGGTCATTTGAGAAATGCAAATAAAAACAACATTGAGATTTCATCTCATCCTAGTAAGATTGGCCAGCATCAAGAAATTGTCGAATAACAAATGCTGGCGAGGCTGTGGAGAAATAGGAACTCTGCTGCACTGCTGGTGGGAATGCAGACTGGTGAAACTACTGTGGAGGTCGGTATAGAGATTCCTCAGCAAAGTAGGTCTAGAGGTCCCACTCAACCCAGCTATTCCCCTTCTGGGTATTTTCCCAGAAGATCTGAAAACAGCATATCGCCGTGATATATGTGCACCCATGTTTATAGCACCACAATTTGTAACAGCTAAATTGTGGAAACAACCCAAATGTCCATCCACAAAGGACTGGATTAAAAAACTGGCATTTTTACATAATGGAATATTATTCAGCTGTAAAGAAAGACAATCTAGGGGCTTTTATAGGCAAATGGTCACAATTAGAGACCATACTCATAAGTGAGGTAACCGAGATGTGCATGTGCAAACAGTGTATAGTATCATTAGTGTAGGAACCTGGAGGTGAGAATATAGATCGGGAGGTATGAAGGGAGACTGCTCAAGGGTAGAGAGCAATCAGGATGAAGGGAAGGAGAGGAGGAAGAGGGGGATAGCTGTGGAGGTATGTATGTATGTGCAGGATGGCTGACATGGTTGCACTATTGTCTCATGTCATTTTGATGTGGGAAACAATCAGTGATTAGTTGTTTGATCAACCTTGTATGTCTATTTGTATTGTCCTGAGTATACACTTTGAAGCTAGCAATGTGTAATACAACAAGCATTGTTGATCCCCTGCCACCTTATCTGTAGTTCAGTTTTTGTACTGTTCTTGTGCTACTGTGTGTCTGTTTGTTAGTGTTTTTGTTCTTTTAGTTTAAAAAAGAAAAACTTCAGTTTAGTTCTTCTTCAAAGAAAAAATTATTTTAAAGAAGGTGGTTATTAAAATGACTAAAGGGGCTGGGTGTGGTCCACATACCTGTAATACCAGGACTCAGGAGGCTGCGGTGGAAGGATTGCTGGGAGTTCAAGGTACCCTAGGCTACATAGTGAGCTCAAAGTGCCTGAACTACATGGTGAGACCCTGTCTCAAGGAAGCAAACAAATAAAAAATTAGTATAAACAAAGAAACAAATAAATAAAGTGAGTAGTATATAGGGGGGGAAAGGAAAATTTTGCTATCCTTAAATCTGTACTAGTACAACACTGGATATTTTTCTCAAACTTAGAGTTTCATGAGAAACCTTAGCATTCTGTTACACAGGCCAGTCTGTAATCTCAACCTGAACAAATCATTGCCGTGGTGTTATCCTGAAACATCCATGAAACATATATGTAATTTTTGAGTAAAGAAATGGGGTTGTCTTCATAGTACGTGTCTTCATGAATACAATAGAAGATAATGTAATATTTCAAAAACAAGCTGTTACTTTTTAAGTAATTTGAAGAAGGCCAACATAAAATATTAAATGGTGTCATATATGTGAAATACTTATCATTTCTCAGGAAATAGTAAATGCTCAATTAATGGCACTAATCATTCTTTCTTTAATAGGATAGTAAAAAATAGAATTACCTTAAAATGTGCTTTTCTACATCTCTTTTATTGTTGTGAGACATACTGTGCATTAAATTGCCCCAGTCATCCTTATAATTGCAAACAATGGAATCGATATTTTTCATCAGAAGTCTAAATGACTAAAATTCAAAAGACAGTCTCTTAGTGTTTTGCAATCATTTGAGCGGAAAACAGAGGAATAAAAACAAATTTTGAAGTTCTATTTAGTCTTCAGTCTTAGTAAAGGATCAAACAGTTTTTCCTGACTCAGTGATATCCAGAGAAATTGTAGTTCCGTCCTTTCTATTTTCTTAGTCTTTAATAGATGGAGCCTTTTATTCTCTCCTTCCTTCATCAAGGAAGACTGAGGAAACGGAAATCATCTTTTCAGAGCTTATTTCCCATATTGGAGGAAGAGTGGCAAACAGATCCCTCAGTCTTCTTTATGTACTCGCTAATACCCCTCTAATAGGTCCTGGGGACATTAAAGCCCCCTGGTGGGAAGGGTCATTACCATACTAATAATTTGTATTTCCTCTGCTTGCTTCAGTGCATGTAACTAATAAGTGTGCAGTCCCAGCTCTAGCTGTTTCAAAGCAGACTACTGCTTGCAATGAGCTCTATTATTTTTCCTACACAATTTAATAGCCCAGTAGCTTTAACACCAAACAAAAAAAAAACGTTTCCAAGACAAATCAAAATGTGTTTCTAATTGTCTTACTTTTCTCCCCACCACTGATATTTTTCCTCTTAATTCTGTAGTATAATCTATTTACTATCAATCAGAAGAAGACCTCATTGCTTATTTGTGGAGGCAAAGATCTAAACGTTGTGTAGCAGCATGTGGTATTGTGCTTGTTAGCCAAAACTCCCTTGAGCACTACTGAATTTAAAGCTTGTCATTCTCCATTAATACTCATACTAACCTCTTCAAAGAGTGAAAATCGAGTTAATCCATGAAGTAAATAAGTGGATCATTAAATAACATAATATTAGATGGTTTCTTACAGTTTTTAGGCATTTAGGTTACAACAGTGTGCCATGAATAAAAGCTGACTGACATTGCCAAATAAAATATTTTCTTAAGTTACAACATGAAGAGAGTATATTCACTGTAGAGATAGCTAAGGTTTTCTGATAATATAAGAACTAAGATTATTTGGTTTAGGTAATTCTGAGTCTGTGGTTATGTAAAATGAACTATATTTGTGAATGTTTAACTTTTAGAATCTTGATGTAAGACAGACACATGTATTTATGGCTGTACTTTAAATTTTAATAATGGTCTACTGCGAAAGCAGTTTTGGTCCGTTTGCTGGAAGGGCCTTTAATCAGAGTTATGGTAAAGTTGCAGAACCACTAATCCTAAAATCAGACATAGTTCACTTTACAAATGGAATGGCCCAGTGGATGATGACCTTAGGGTCAGGACATTGTGTATCAGGGTACAACAAATGGAATAAAGTTTGATTTCAATCTCAGTGAGGTATTATGGGAAGTCCATTTGCATTCACATTATTTGCTTATTTTTGAAATATATACATAAATTCATTCCCCAGAGAGGAGAAGAACCTGTGGTGTATAAAATATATTGAAATATTCTCAAAGGAGCATCATCTAACTAGTAAGGGGAAAACCAAATTAACATGAAATAGATCAAGTAAGGGAATAAATTCATACGATTATAATTCCATGAAACATGAAGAAGCAAAGTGAAAAGTAATCCCAGGAGGTAACAAATTGCTTCACTTTTTTTCTTGCTGTTAATTTAAACTTTACTTGTGCAGGAAAACCGAGACAGAGTGGAAGGAAGGGAAGATAGAGGTCATAGGATTTGAGTTTTCTATTCAGCTTTCCCTCCTCTATATCTGAGAATGGTGGATAGATGACATCTTTTTTCAAATTCTTCATTTCCTCATTAGTAAAATGAGGTTGAGATTCTCTTTGTGTTCTTTATGAGTAGTATGGTTAATATTACTCCCTTTCTTTATTTAAGATACAGTAAGTTAGTGCTGGGGTGCATCTTAGGGGTAGAAGTTTTATCCAGCCTGTGCAAGGCCCTGGGTTCAATGCCCAGACCAATATAACAACATCAGTAACAACGACAGTGACACTGATGAAGACGACACAGTAAGTTCCCACTTCTTTAGGGAGACTTTCTCGGGAGAGCCACTGCTCTCTGTCTGTCTGTTCAGTTAGCACCCCTACAAGCATCCCCAACATAGCATGTGATTTCTCTTGTGTATTTTATACTCTCTGAACTCCTTGAAGGACAGATGTCATTAGTTCTTTTATGCATAAACCTAGCTGTGAATAAATAGTGCGTGTATATTCGTGGCGGATGAATATAATTTCGGGTGCTAGTATTAAAGGGTCTACTATAGCAGTCATAAAGGGTCATAAAGGGTCTGCTATATATTGTCAATTGAGTAAAGACAATTTGAAGTTATTTAGACTCAGCAACTCAGGCTCTTCATTGAGACTGTGGGAGATTTGGATCTAACAAACTTTGAGTTCTCTTTTGTCTTATGAATAGATGACTATTTTTATCATTACTTGACCATTCCTTTGGTGATTATTGAATGCTGCCTACTGTTCTAGAGCCTTGCATTCATTCCATGTATAGATCAATGGATCTATTTAAGTAGCTTTTAATATACCAGCAGTGAGAAAACAGATTTAGAAAACCTGTCCAAATTAGAGAGCAAAGCTTTACATGTAATATAAGGTCCACCTGATTCTGAAGCTTATGTTATCTACCAAGTAAATGGTTAAAAGAAAGACCCAAAGTATTATTGGTTCAGTATGGTTAGCCAATGAACTACATGCCCAGAGTGATGAAGGTTTGGAAAGGTATTTCTTCAGAGAATACACTGCCAATTAGAGTAGGAATTGCTAATATTACTCACAGGCCATATACTGCTTTTTGATTAAGATAGCTTTAATATTATGATATCTAGTAAAGAAAAATTTATCATGTTCCAATTAATTTGTTATCATGGTATGATTCTACATAGGCAAGAAGTGATTACTGTCCTTTAGTCACAATGTTTGATTATGGTATCTAAATGGCCTCATGTCCTTAGCCTTATATACAGATACTTCATGTTAATGCCTCTTTATAAGGGGTGACTCCCTCATAAAACCAGTAATGTATGGCTTGCATTAATTGAATAAATTAAAATCCTGAAACATGTAGATTGAATCTCATTTAAGGTCCCAGACACAATGCTTGCAAATGTCCAAAGTTCATACTAAAGCTGCCTTATAACTTCACCTTCAGATGCAATACACTTTCTTGTTTATGGGACATTTCTAGCTGGATACAATTTTTTGCACAGCATAGTTCTTTAGCTGCCTTTAAAATTGAAACAAAGTATAGTGACTTCCTTCCCCTCAAGTAACTCATATTCAGACTCTCCACCAGAAACCTCTGCATGAATACCAGCATCTCCATCAGAAACCTCTGCATGAATACCAGCATCTTTCCCATCTCTCTTCATCCACGTGTCCTATGTGGACTTTCCTAAGGCCACCTGGGGTAGGAAAATCCACCTCCTTCCTTTGTGCCTTGTTTTTCTGTCATTACCAAATGTGGGAAAGTCAGTGAAATACCAAAGACCTAGGTATGTCAGTTGATTTTGAGTTCAGTGTTGCAAAACAGATGAAAATGCCTGTTTGCTTGCTTTGTCATCTCAGAAGCGTGACCTCACAGAGCTATCAAATTGTACTACAAGCAAAGAGTGATGCTGATGGCACCCAAGTAGTGGGTTTGAGTCCACTAAGTACCAATGTTTTATTTTTCATTCTATGACCCCAGACAAATTTATTTTTCTTGTTTTCAGACACTAAAGTGCATAATTACCAGATTAGAAAATTTTTCATAAGATTACCATGGAAATATCAGTGAAGTGTGAAGGTTCACCTTTATACAGGGCAAACATATTTATTATAGCCATATTTAAAGCATAAGTCTATATGGTGGCAAATTTCATTTTTATTTCTATTTTCCCAAATATTGCATTTTGCTTTTCTGATCTTTCTGTCCATTTTCAGATGATGCACTAGATCAGTGCTGATACCCACAGTGGGAAAAAGCCAAGGTAATGACATCAGTTTTGTCACAGTATTTCCTCCTAATGGTTCATATTAACTCCAGGAAAGTTTATCTCCATAGAGGATTCAAATTGTCATTGACTCAGATTCTAAACTGTTTAAATAAAAGAGTTCTATGTTGAAAACCAGAAAGTTTTGTCAATGCTTTCCAGTGCTACAAGACTGTTTAATGCATATATTTAAATTTAACATAGTTGTAAGTCTTACAGTTAAGAAATGTACTTGACTTAGGTCACTTTAGCAATCTCCTTATAACTTTTCTTGTTTTTGTTGAACAACGTCTACAGACATATTTTTGAATTAGTGCTCTGTGGAAGATTCTGTGACATTCCAGAGGATTGTTTCAAGGGAACTGGCAGTTTAGGAGAGCAGTGATGGCCATTTCTAATGCTACTTGGTAGGAGGAAAACGTAATGTCCCATCCTGAAAAAAGGTCAACCACTCTCAGGAGGCTTAACTTTTTACTGTTGTGTGAACTAAACAGACAGAAGCTTTGACTTTGTGTCTCATCTTTCACACACACACACACACACACACACACACACACACACACACACACAAACACTGGGGAACTAGGACAAGACTTCCTTTAGACTGATTGTCCTAAACTATAAATTAGATATGGTGGCCATTAAAAAATATGCTTCAAATATTTGTTGCTAAAGCTCATCAGACAATGAGAGAATTATATTTTAAAAATTATTACATTTACATCATGATGATCAGATCATCCTCTTCATGCTTTTCTCTTGAAGGCTATTCCAACATGAAAGGCAGCGAATAATCTATTAACCTTCCTCAATTGCTCTGGTTTGTGTGTGTGTTTTTTTCCCATCAAGACTCTTGTTGAAATTTGATTCTCTGTGTGGTGACATTGGGAGGCTGTGGGGCCGTTAAGCTCTGATGGTGGGGCGTCTGCAGTCATGAAGGCATCAGTGTGGCTGAGTCAGGAGTTGGTGAGCGACCCTGAGAGGAGGCTGTCTGAAACCGAGTCTAGCCCCTCCCTTGGGCTCCCTAACACAAGGGCTCCGTGTGTGTGCCCACTTCCCTTGCACCTTCTGCCATGAGTGGATGCAGCCCATCACCAAAATCCATGCAAATGCCGGTACCGTCTGTGTTCTCAGTCTCTCAGAACTGTGCACCAAAATAGATACATTTTCTTTGTAAATTGTCATACTCAAGTATTCATTATATTAACAAAAAGCAGATTGTTACAATAGACATTCCCAAATCAATTTTTACTATATTACAAAATATACATGTTTCTCACTCCTTTATTAAACACATGGCTATTGGTTTTATACATTTGCTAAAAAAAAATTCCTTTACCTCAGGAGTATATTGAGATACAGCAAACCAAAGATATGCTTTCCTTTGGAATTTTCTAGACATAAAATCATTCCAGTTTAGCTGAGCTTTATTTTTTTAAGCACACAGCTGTGTCTACTGACACACCTGACACACTGCATTTCCAAGCTAATGGGACCTGGACCTGGAGTTGAGATGCAAACTCTGACAAGCATAGGAACGACCAGTGTTGTTGGTTGCTGTGAATTTATTTTCCTCTAGCTGTGTAATGAGGCCTCTCCAGTGAGATGCTCTAGATAATGATCTATGTAATAGTTATTTGAAGAGAAGTATTTTTCAAGCAAAACAGTTATATGTCTGAAATGTTTCTTTTCTTCACCAATTTTTGATAATATATATGTCTAAAATTCAAGTATCTTGTTCCTCTTTCATTCTCTAGCATGCATCTATTTCTTATTGGGCATTTTTTTGTTGCCAGGAACATTATGCTTTCATGTAGTTGCATTTACTGAATTTAGGGTTCTTATGAGGAAAAATCCAAGCAGGAGACTTTGTTGCATCTAGAAATTAAACAAGTCCAGAAAACCCATTGCTCTGGAAGGATTACCAAAAGCAACAGCTTTGGAGTTCATTCATTCTGAAATAACTGAAAGCAGGACAGTAGACCCTCTTCACTGCTTTTGTTTATTTGTTTTGTTTCGTGGTATGGTTCGCAGGTTTCACTGACTTTTCATGGCTCGCATGCACAATTATAGTATGGCTCAGTGAACACAGGACATCGCAGGTGTGGAAGAAGGCACAGCTCAGTGCACCACAGCTTTGGCTGCTCTTTTGCATTGACTTGGTGGATGGCCTCACACAGGTTAGTGCAACTTGTTCTGCTTCTGTTTTTCCATATTTAATAAATGGAAAACATCTGCCACTCATCTGCTTCTTCAAGCATTTTCAAGCCAAGGACAACAGACCAAATGCTGAGTCCAGTTCTAATGAACCATTAGAAAAATGTTTGGATGGTCAGTGTCCTGATGCTAACCTTCTGCCTAACTCTCATTAAATAACAGAAGAAAGTATCTGTCTATCTATCTGTCTGTCTGTCTATCATCTCTCTCCTCTCTCTTTCTCTCTTTCTCCCTCTCCCTCTCCTCCTCCCTCTCTCCCCCAAGCAAAATCAAAATGACTGAGACCAAGACCCTCTCGCTTATTTTAACAGATGTTTATTCAGTACCTGGTGTGCAGTGTGCTCATTTCTGGGACTACAAATTTGGATATGACATCAATGTGACTACAGAGAGCTGCATGGGCAGTGAAGGAGCCAGCTTGTAAACAGATGGCAATGGTATAGGGAAGTAAAAGACTCAGGGAGAAAAAGTACCCTGGAGCATGGGCAAAGGGTGAGTGACCTTATCTGGGGAGTTGACACAAATCAGAGACAAACCTTAGCAGAAGGAGCAGGCACGTTGGAGAAGGGCAGGCAGGAAGAAAGGGTCATTTATGCAAACTCACGGCATGTTCAGTGAAGCACAGATGATGAAAAGAAATGGTCACGGGAAGCGAATTCTTTCTAATATTGGCAAAGAATAGCTCTTAGAATCTTGTCTCCTTGTTAGAGCCAATTACTTGAGGATATTACAACAATGGTTAAGTCTTTAGGTCTGCATCTGCACCTTCATTTAAAATAGAATGTCTACCTTAAACTTAAATATGACTCTGCTTCTTTCACCCTGGACTTAGCTCTCCCTCAAACTTAGAATGAAATGCAAAATGTATGCATGACTGGCACTGCCCCTATTTTTTTTCTTGATTGCAAGAATTCTCCCTTGTTGTGCTACCAGCCACTCTGATTTTATTGACTTCCTTTGTCAGCTCTTTGCATTGGCTCTACTCTGCTGGGAGCACATGTCCTCCATCTTTGTGGATCTCACTCTCTCATAGCATCGTTCAAGTCTTGGCTCAGTTTTCACCTCTGTGAGAAGTCTTTGCTCACTTTCCTCTCCAAGAGCATCTTCAAACATCCTTCTGTTTTTACTCGATTTAAAATGTTCTTTGGAGCACGTTTCACTATGGGATTCCACAACATGTCATCTATTTTATGTGCTGAACTTCTAATTTCTTGAGTGGATTGAATGATGCCCTCTCTCTCCCCAAAATATATGTCTATCTCCTAATTCTGAGGGACATATAAATATGATCCTATTAGGAAAAGTGGCCTTAGCAGGTATAATTAAGATTAAAGCTCTAATGATGGAATCATATTGAATTAAGGATGGGTTTTAAATGCAATGACAAGAAAATAGCAGATAATGTTCCTCACTCTCTTACTCAACACTGATTATGTTGGTACTACTGCTAACAGTCACACCTCACAAAATTTGGTTTAATTTGCTCACACAACTCTCCTAACAACTATATGGATGATGAATAGTTACTGTCTTATTTTACACCTGGGTAAATCAAGACTCAAAGATCTTAGCAACATTGTCTGAGATCATGGAGCCACTAAGGTGCCTCATTTAGCAGCATTGACTGTCCCAGTTGGGACCAGTATGAAGACCTGCAGACTGCTGAGGCTGTTCTCAGTATGTATGTCACTTGTTTGCCTATGCTTTCTAGCAGTGGCATTATCGGTAGGGGAAAGAAACAAACCTTAATCAGGGTTATATGTTACATAAACATTACAATACGTGTTTTTATATATGTTATCTCATTCAACCCTCTCCATACTTCCAGCCTACAATAATTTACAAAATGGAGATTAACACAAAGCTGTAGAAAGATGGGTGGAAATACAGCATGGCTGCGGTTGATGTCAGTGTTCCTGATCATTCTATAATTAGCAGCATTCAGATTACACATACCTGTGTAGTCACAATAAGCTATTCTAAAAAACAAGCTTTTCCAACTCCTTTGTGTCCTGTTTTGACCTCTTAGATGCTATTTACTGGAATTGTCCAACTGTACCAACTATATTGCATCAGTAGTTATAGTCAACACTGCTATTTCAACAATACTTTCTGTACCTTTTTAAGAAATTTGATAAATTTCTCTTATCGAGTGCTTGTTCCCTGGGAAGCTGAATATCTTGCAGCTCTTCTCCTCTTTTCTTAAAGAAAGTCAAGGAGTTTGTGAAGTAAGAAGTTCTAAAACACCCTTGGGGGTTCCAGTGGTCTTTCGCATCTCTCTTTAGCTTAGCAGAAACTTCATTGTTGATCTGGGTTTTGCTCCCACTCTTGTTTATTTTCTGACTCTCCTTCACAGCTCTGTGATCCGCAGGAGGTCTGGGATAGTGCTCTTCAGCAAGGTAAGCTACTGGAAAGAAAGGTCAGTGTGCCAAGACAGGCCTAGAAATGGAGGTATTAAAAAATTGCTTTGCAATGACAAGGGCAGATAACACTATTTCCCAACTCCTGCTCAACCGCTACCTTGCTTTAAAAATAAAAATATTTTTAGTCCTGGAGATTTCAAACTCTATGATTGTATCTGATCAGGGTATGGGCAAAACATATTCCTTACCTAGTGATTTATGAAGCCTTGTACTAAGAGGAAGAAATAGTAAAATGTTCTTTGCACTTTGTGTTTATTCTGTCTTGGGATGATTAATTCTTTTATGCTTAAAATTGTTCCTGTGATGCAAAATGGGCAAGCTACATCAATTCACTTAGTTAATTTAAAGAAAAAGATGAATGTTTTTCATTATTTTTTTTGTGTAATAGCCTGTTATCTATTATATCTAGTAGCATATTTACTGATTAATAAATGAATAGTCCTGCCCCAAAATCTTGCAGTTATCAGTTGAACTAAAGGACTTGACACGAAATACTAAATTTTCAGCTTTATTTTCTTTAAATGGATGGAATTTGGAAAATCAAGCGTTGAATTTTTTTTTCTAAACACAGTACTTAATAGAAATTTATTTTTCAAATTTATACATTGATCAGCCATAAAACTTATGTGGCTACAATATCCTTTTTTGTGTTTTTCTCAATCTTCTCAAAAACCCAATGGAGTAGTAGAACTAAACAGGATTGTGTCAGTTTTACATTTGAGGAAAGAGAGTCATAGTTGGGGAAATAATTTGATTTGAATGTTCTGACTCTGTCTGACATAAATATCTGTTAAATGGCATTCTTTCTTACAATTCAAGAGTTATTCAGTTCCTCCATTTTGCCTTACTAATCTCTCTGTTCTTTTCATTGTACTCAGTGGGGAAGAAAATAAAAATTCTAACCCAGTGAAAGAAACTAAGGTATAAAGAGGCAATAGCAGGGCTGGATATTTTATACCTGCTATTTTGTCCTGATAAAAATCTCTGTTATGCCCTCTCCAAGAGGGAAGAAATTGAGAACTCTGAAAGTTCTACATTTAACATGTTTTGGCACAGTTGCATCCTTTCCACTGGAAGGAGAATAATTAATTTTTTATCAGCCTGTCAAGGATGTTTAGTCTTTCCGTAATAGTTCACAGCACTAAGATGTATTGGACTGTCACATTTCTATGAACTGTAGCCAACTTCAAAGATCATTCAATAATTCAGCAGGGA
Source organism: Dinomys branickii (assembly GCA_004027595.1). Taxonomy (NCBI): domain Eukaryota; kingdom Metazoa; phylum Chordata; class Mammalia; order Rodentia; family Dinomyidae; genus Dinomys; species Dinomys branickii. The sequence continues at coordinate 11,967 of PVLD010000662.1, forward strand.
CAGTCACAGTGGCAAGAAGATATGAACTGGCTATGGATTTGGTAGAGGTAAAATTTACAATTATTCAATATGAAGAACTTTGTCGTTGAAAACTGGAAGAACTAAAGAATCTCAATTAGGTATCTTCTGACACCCTTATTATTTACAATTTATTATTCCTCTTAAAAAATCAAAGTGTGTTTTATGTTTTATGAATATAATCATGTCCTTGTAAGAAACTTTTTGGAATACGGAGTGAAGTGAAAATGTACTTTTCAGTTTTACATGTGAAGTAAGGATTAAGCTTTATATTTTATTTTTGTTATTATTATTATTGTTATTACTATTTTGGTTTTTTTAGATATGATTTCACTATACAGCTCGGGTTAGCTTTGAATTCATTTTGTAGCCCAGGTTAGTCTCAAGCTCTCAGCAGTCCTCCTGCTTCAGCTTCCCAAACTGCTGGGAATACAGGCGTGCACCACTACACCCACCTAAAGATTAAGCTTTTTTTATGCACCAATTTGTTATCTTTCTATCTAACTCATTCTCTGCATGTGTGTCCAGCAATATCATCTAAAATGCTATGGCTTATGTCTGGTTTTTGTTTCTTTTTTCTTTAAATCTTTGAGAATGCAGCTGTGTTACAAAAGTATCTGAGTATGCAATAGTGACTATGAGCGACCCTCTGAAACATTTTAAATTTTGGTGATGCACTTCTGTGTGGAAGGGGGAAAAAGGGAATCTTTAAAACTAGCTGTGCCTTTGGCCAGCACAAAAATATTGAGAGCTATAATTTGTTTAATTTTTTTGAAGTTTATGATATACTTGTGAAAAATGTCTTCTGTCAAAAATCCTAACAGTACTTTCCCCAGGGTGGTCTATCATGCAGGTATTAAGGCACAGACCTGTCTTTCTACTGGAAATCAGGAGTGCCAGTCTGGGACCAAGGCTACAGGTAATGAGTATCAACCAGTCACCAATTTTCGCTTCTCAGGACAAAGTGGTGAACAAGCCTCAAGGAATTGTGTGAAATGAGCAGTAACCAGACAAGAAAGCTATTTTTAGCAGAAATTAAGTTGACTTACTAAGAGACTAGAAACAGGTGAACTAGTGAAGAGAACTTTTCCATGAGGCCATGGGGTAGAATTTGGTATATTTTCAGGCACCACAATCTCATTTTTGTAGCATGAGGGATTACAGTAGAAATTTTAGGTGAGGAAACTCTCATTCCAGGTTCATGTTAATTTAATTAACACTCTGACAGTGTTTTGTGGGGCTAGCATTTAGTTTTGTGCTCTAGCATTTACCTTCATGATCACATGACAAGCAGTTGAGTTCTTCTCACATTGGCTGGTAGAGAAGGGAGAATATATGGGTATTCTCTAGCCATGTCTGTGATTAGCTATGATCTTGCAAAGCTAAAACAGAATTGGCAAAACAGTTTTACAAGCAGCCTCCCTTTTGCCTTCAGAATTTTCTCAGAGCAGGCAGGTCTAAAGAGATATATGTATTAAAATAGCACAAATTTAAATTAGTGAAGATGGATGGCTGCATTAGGAACTGGGCTACAGTAGCTGGACATCATCTGATATATGGCCAGCCTGTCTTTATGGAAATAAATCTGGCCAGATAGATTTGCCTATAATTTAGAGACCCACCGATTTGTAAACAGTGGAAGGAACCTCTGAGGTCATCTAGCTCAACTCTAAGAGTCAACAGATAAACAGATAGACCCATGATAAATATTGCTTGTGTGTTGAAGCTCCCTCCAGAATCCTGATGACATGAATCTTTTTTTTTTTTCTTGCGGTACTGGGGATCGAACTCAGGACCCTGTGCTTGCTAGGCAAGAGCTTATTCCACTGAGCTATATCCCCAGCCCCGACATGAATCTTATTTTATGTGGGATTTATCTCCAGTAAGCCCTGCTCGCCATTTTCAAATTCAAGATGTTACTACCTATGCAAGTCTCTGTCCTTCTTGAGATTCATTTTCTCATAAATTATACAAGTAATCACAATATATACATTGTTTAAATTGTGTGAGAATTTTAATGAGTTACTGCATGCCTGGTAAGTAGTAAGCATCAATTCATTGTGGACATTTCTGTGCCTGTCACTAGTATCTAGTTTTGGGAGAAGTGTGCATTGACTATTTCTCCAGCTCATTGGTTCTCACTGGGAGCAATCTTGCTTTGAGAGGATGTTTGGTCACATCTAAGGACAATTTTTGTTGTCACAACTCCAGATTAGGGAAATATTTCTGGCCTGGAGGGCTGCTACACATCTTATCATAAGCAAGCCAGCTTTCTACACTGACTACTGAGACCCAAATATAAAGAATGTAGACTCTAAAAGATCCTGATTTGGGTTGAAAAAAAATGATAGTTTCAATCTAAGATATGAAGTAAACCTAAAAAGAAAATCAAGAATACATAAACAACACCTGTATATACACAAAAGTGTTTCCCTGTATCGACTACAAGCAAGTGTGATCTCCTAGAGGTCAGAGCCCGCGTGTTGCTTCACCGCTGCCCCTCCCCGACTCTTCTCCAGCTGTCAGCAATTTAAATCATCCAATTTCCTTTTAAAGCAAAAGTTTATGTGACATTATACATTAGTACTTTGTAGTAAATGTTTAATTGGACTACAAAGACCACTGCTACTCAAGACTTCTTTTAATTCACAGCTAATAGGATGAGAAATATCCCAGTCAGGAGTCCTTGTAGTTAGTGATACGTTTTCAAAACTGTTGAAATAGTGAGAAAGCTTTACTTCCAGCTTTCCAACCATTTAAACTTATTTGTTTTGTATTTAAAGTGATCAGCCCACCTCAAAATTCTTCTTTTCCTTTTGCTTTTTGTTGATGCAAAGAAAGAGTTGTGAAATTAATGTAATCTATATTTTTGTTATTTATTGAAATGAAGCAAACTCACAAAATTAGAAGCTTTATATCTGGGATAATTTTAAAGATTATAACATTTCTACAAAGCAGTGTTCTGCATATACTGTGTTTTATAGTGTTACATGATCCCTTTAAAATCATGGATACTCAGCAGCATGTAGTGGCTGCTCGCTCAACAGGAAAAACAATCCTTTTATTGATATTATATTTAATTGAGAGCAATATTTTCACAAAGAAACTTCTTAAATATAAATTTTTACAGAGAACTATGTGCAAAAGTGAACAACTTTGAAAGTATACTACACATTAAGAAAATAGTACTAGACATGCACTCCCTACATGTGATCACACAGCACTGTTTCGATCAATGGTGGCCAACATATTTTGTCCCATGAGACTATAGTGGACCTAAACTTTCCTATCACTTTCATAATATTGTAATGTAGCCCATTATTCATGACTTTATGCCGGTGTAAACAAACCTACTGTGCTGAGTACAGTGTACATGATTATGTATAGTGTGTAAGATCTCATAATTACAATAAATGACTGTGATGGATATATATATGTATTAAGCTTTTTTAATAGGCAGAAATGGTACCTTCTTGAAGGTACCATTTCTGCCTATTAAAAAAGCTTAATACAAAGCAGTATGCTGTATTATGCTGTCAGTAGCCTCATCTACCATTTACTGGTCCCTTTGGCTATATCAAGAGACCAGTTTCTTGGAGTGGTTTTTACTATCTAGGTTTGTGTAAGTGCAGTCAATGATATTCACACAATAGGATAGCCTAAGAACACATTTCTCAGTTGTATTATCATAATTATGCAACAAAAGACTGTAGATTGAATCTGTAAGTACCTGGATATAAATGTCTACATGTTGGAGACTCTGGTTTTAACCTGATGTATCTCAAGATGTTTCCTTTCTTTGTAGTTTGCATTCGTAAGCTATTGTGCATCAGCGCTTTTTAAGTAGTGTTTCCAAGCTCAGCGGGCTCAAACAGAAAATATTTATCTTCAGGTTCACGTAACTGAGCACAACTCTGGTTCCATCAGTCTGGACTGGATTTGTATTTAGTGCTCAGTTGAGCACAGGCTTTTCATCACTGACCCACATGTTCTTGTCCTAAAGCATAAATTTGGTCACAGTGTACCACCAGAGTATGAAAGCCAAACCAAACTGGGGCAACACACTTAGGACCACTTTTCGTGTTACATTCACCAATATTTTATTGGGAAAGCAGTCACAGCGTGCCCAGTATCAATGGGGTGCGGTGTTTTTCCTGTGGTGGAGAGGAAAGGGAATTGGAGTGCAGACTTGCTATATAATAATTTCAAATTCATACATTCCCATTCCTTTAGGTAAACACAAATATTTTCCTTATCTGGACTTAATATCTCTCCATTTCTCTCTGCAGACTTGAGGTTCATTAGCAAAGAGCTGCCCAAGTCCTGTCAGCCCCATTTAGCTTGACATTCTATGGAATATCTGTGTTTTCCCACACTTGTAATGGTATGTTAATGTATGCGTGGGTATGGTTAATTTGTTTCAGACAATAATTTAATTGTAGACTCAGATATTCCACAACATAAACAGCTTATCAGGGAAGGAAGACATAAGAATGGCTCTAGCCTTCAGATTTGGTACCAGAATGTAATTATGAAGTAACATCCATTTAGGAGACGCAGGTATCTTTTAAGAAAAACAAACATTTTAGATTGTTTCATGCCTTTTCCTAGAGAGCACACACAAGCACATTGGAGAGGGAAAAGAATGTACTCTGTCTCTTGGGTCAGGACAACTCTATCCCTTTTCTGTTTTATAAGATTGCATCTATCTTTGTCCCTTTTTTTTCTCCTTGATTTATTTCCTTAAATCTATCATGACTGGAGTTTAATGCCCTGTGTGAACCTGGCTTTCCTCCAACATAACCTCTACACTCAATATAAAATCATGTAACACCAATATAATGCTTGCATCAGGCAGCATTCTGTGGGTGGAACCTAAAACTCATAAACCTTGCATCATGATCATGCATAGAATTTAGGAATGATGGGATATAATTCCCATGCTTATGTTGTATATCATAGATGACTGGAAAACAGAAAGTTTCTGGGACAGCCTAATGTAACTCTGTGTGATTCTTTGAATCTACAGAGCCTTCTGAAACTGGTGGCAGAACAGACCAGAGAGATTTGAAACAGGAAAAGCGTTTGATGCCCTTGATGGTTTGAAGTTGGAAGAGTCCTTGTAAGCAGGAAGGTGGGGCAGTCTCTAGTTTTGAAGAGCAGAAACCAGCGTAGAAGTTAGCAAAGAAACAGGGCCTTGGGCTACAGTCACAAGGAACTGCCTGGTACCAACACCCTGAATGAGCTTAGCAAGTGGAGAAGGTCTCAGAACTTCCAGTTAAGAGCCCATCTGGCTACACTTAGACTTAGGCCTTGTGAAAGCCTCAACAGAGAACCCCTCCAAAGAGGTCGAGACTCCCAACCTACACAGCTGTGACATAATCAGTAGATTGTTTTTTAGACTGATGGAGTTTGGTTGACTTATCAAGCAGCAACATAAAATGAATATATTGTCTTAAAACGGGTGTGTGCTGGGGCAGTATTTGGAAGACTCACAGGCCAACTCTGTGTGAGCACTACCCTCTTCCTGACGGCTGACACCTCATCTCTGACAAGTCCAATTACGTACACTTGGTTAGAGCTCTGTTTTTGAACTAGCACTGGAATTTACATAGCTCATTTAGTGCCACTGCTCTACAGAAAGTTTCGGTTCTGTAGGGTCTTGAAGTTGTAAAGTTTCAGAACTTCCTTTGAAAAAATAAAGACATGATAAAAGTACATTCAATCTCAGACTTCCAATGGTTTGACTGATGATGTTTTTAAAAGAGTGATATATATTTAGCAGAAATATATTTTGAATTTTGATCCTCCCCATGGCTAGTGATATGTGATGTAATCCTGTCTTATGACTGAGGGTCTGACCAATGAGTCACTTTCTTAGGGACAGAGACAGTTGAGGAGAGGAAATATCTGATGCTGTCCCTACACTCCACGCTGTGGCATTCAGTTGTTAGAAGTATTAGATGTATTTCTGATCACCTTATTTTCAGTGTACCGTGGGTTCAATGGGATGTAATACCTTTATAAATCAGGGGGATGCTGTATGAACACCATGAGAAAATAATGACTTTTTTTGAGCTTTTTTTTTATTATTTTAAAAGTAAAAGAACAAAAACATTAGCAAACAGACACAAAGTAGCACAAGAACAGTACAAAAACTGAATTACAGATAAGGTGGCAGGGGATTAATAATGGTTGTTGTATTACACATTGATAACTTCAAAGTGTATGTTTAGGAAAATGCAAATAGACATACAAAATTGATTAAACAACTAATCATTGATTGTTCCTTACATTAAAACGACATGAGACAATAGTGCAACCATGTTAGCCATCCTGCATATATATACATACTTACATAGCTATCCCTGTCTTCCTTTTCTCCTTCCCTTCATCCCTATTGCTCTTTACTTTTGAGCAGTTTCCTCTCATACCTCCTAATTTATATTCCCACCTTCAGGTTCTTACACTAATGATACAATATGCTGTTTGCACTTGCATATCTGATTTATTTCACTTATGAGTATGGTCTCTAATTGTGACCACTTACCTATAAAAGCCTCAAGTTTGTCTTTCTGTATAGCTGAATAATATTTCATTATGTAAAAATTCCAGTTTTTTTATCTAGGCCTCTGTGGATGGATGTTTGGGTTGCTTCCACGATTTAGCTATTACAAATTGTGCTGCTATAAACATGGGTGCACATATATCATGGTGATATGATGTTTTCCGATCTTCTGGGAAGATACCCAGGAGAATTGCTGGGTTGAATGGGACCTCTAGACCTAGTTTGCTGAGGAATCTCCAAACCGATCTCCACAATGGTTTCACCAGTCTGCATTCCCACCAGCAGTGCAGCAGAGTTCCTATTTTTCCATAGCCTCGCCAGCATTCATTGTTTTATGATTTCTTGGATGCTGGCCAATCTTACTGGGGTGAGATGAAATCTCAATGTTGTTTTTATTTGCATTTCTCGAATGACTAAGGGTGTAGAACATTTTCTCATATATTTATTTGCAAAATAATGACATTGTAAACTCTAACAACTATTTAAAAACCTGTGAAGTATTTTTCCTAATTTCTGCATACATAGCATTTGATGACATCACAGTAGATTTTAAAGAAAAAAATAGGTTCTAAGAATGATTTTATTATTATTTAGGAGTATTTTCTTTTGCTTCACAGTTCATTATTTGTAACATTATGTATACAGTTTTAGAGTCACTATTAAATTTGGAAAAATTACTGATTTTTAAAATAATGCAGTATAAGGGGACTGGGGATATAGCTCAGGGGAATAAGCACTTAACTGACAAGCACAAGGTCCTGAATTCAATCCCCAGTACCACCAAAATAAATAAATAAGATAATGTATCATAGAATTTCATTTTACTTCAAGCACTAGTTTAAGGCATCACTGATTAGGTACTATGCGTTACCCAGGTTATACTGGTGTTCCCATAGTAAGTATCAAAAGATTTTATTTTCATCAATATTATTGTATAAGGAAATTAAAGTTTTTTCCAGTGTATTCATTTGGATCATTATTCATTCAACTAACTTCCCTATCTAAATTATCAGCCTAGGAGCTTATTACTGTCAAGTCAAAATCTTTCTTTTCTACTAATGGTTGTTTCTTTTGATGTGTCCTCATGTTTTGTTTTGATTTGGGCCTTGATAGTAAGACTTACTTCTTTGCATTACTAGATTAATTTCTAAATTGACAAATTCATTTATATCACTTTTGTTTCATATTATTATCTTTAAAGTAAATTTTAGCTCATTTCCTTGTTAGAATGTTTCATAGATGGTAATAAAAATAATTTCATGTACATCCTTGTTAGAAATTTATAATTCTTTTCTGTTTTATTGGACTGTTATATACTTTGACCTTTCTTAAGCTTTGAAATGAACATTTTGCAGAATGATATTTATTCAAGATTTTTGTATGGATTTAGAAATATATTTTGAGGCTGTAAGATACTTTTGACCTCAAGAAACAAAATTCGAATAGCTTTGTTGTGAGCAATCTATGATCTAGCCATATTCTTTGAGGGTTGGGCACTGCCAGCAATGTTTGTCACCTTTGGGTCACCCTTGAATTGTGATATGAGGTAAGCTCATGCAGTGGGTGCTAGTCACATCTGTAGAAGTCATTCCTACCCTAGGGCAGATGTCTATTACTTGGCTGTATATAGCAAGTAATTATGAACCTCATAAATAAACAAAACATCACACTGAGGGTTAGCATTGTAACTCTTGACTCGTTAAAACCTATGTAACACACATTTCCTCTGTAAGGGACAGTCAGCTTTGTGCTTGGGGATGCTCGGCTAAACTTCAGCATTTGCTTGGGGAGGATTAAATAGAAAATAATTAAAGCATAAATTATAAGAAAACAAATGAGATGTATATGTGTGTATATATATATATATATATGCATATATAAACACAAAGAAGGATAGATTTGAGTTATTTGTGGAAATATGGGTGCATTTTGAGACTATAGTGCTAAGTGAAATACACCAGACATGGAAGGTTAAATATTGAATGTTTTCTCTTCTATGACAAACATAAAATACAAATAATCTGAAGAGCAAAAGTAAGAGAGTTGATTGGACATAAGGAGATGGACTGTGTGGAGATGGGAAGAGAATGTGGGGGTAAAGGAAGAGGGGAAACTGAGAGGGAGCAGGGAAGTAAAGGTAATTAAGATGCAGTGTCTACTCCCCAAGATGAATACAATTATTATTATGTGTCACAAACATATTGCAATAAACAGAAAAGAAAGTTGCATAAAAGTAACAGTACAAAAAAGGACTTAAAAATTATGGCAGCACCTGTACTATGAAAAGGTCACTTGTTTATGTTATGAGATGTAAAGCAGAAAGAGTGTTACACAGCCAGACCTGTTGGGTGCATGCAGGATACACATTCTCTGCCACCTGTGTGAGCACGTGCCCACAAACGGCAGTGAAAGCATTGAGATTCCTGGCTGCAGGATTACAAATACACTCGGCAAGTGGGCAAATTCCCACACGCAGACTTTGTGAATAGTGATAATCAACTGTAAGATTTAATTACACATCTTATGTACTCATTTATTCATTCATTCAGCCACTTAATTGCATTATTTGTCAGCACCTTCTCATATACCAGAGATTTTCTACATGCTGGGACTCAGAAGATAGGGGGAAGTTGTCATTCTTGCCTTTATGAAGTTCATAATTTAACACAGATCAGAAAGAATTTTACTTGAAATTTTCCCCTGTTGCTTTGACAAATACAATTTGAACTATGTAAAATTAATGTGGTACTTGGAAGCTGGGTGGTTGTAGAATATAAAGAGATGTCCCGATTAGCTTAAAGAGAATTTTTGCTTATGGTCAGGACCACACAGGGTTCGTTAACAGATAGTTTTATACTAGGTCAGAGTTATCCAAATGTATCTGTTTTTCATAAAAGATGCTAATGAATATTAAATGTGGAGAACGCAGCAACTGCATGGCTAACTTATTATTTTTAGAAACCCTGGTTTTAACAATATGTTTTAAAGCAGACATTTTAGTGCATAATTTTCAATATGACTAGATTCACAGAAACATAGTGAAGTCTGAGTTGAACAACTAACATCTTAAGGCTTAGACCCCTGGGATTTACCTGGAGTAGGGAGGTGAATCTGTCACTCTGTTACTGTCTGCACACCTCCTGTATGTCCCATTCTGGAGCACTGTGCCTCCAGAGTTTATAAGCTTTCTTTGTTCTGTGTTCCAAGTTTTCCTTTTGATGCTGTAAATGTTAATTTACATCAGAAAGGTCTTAATTTCTAGAGAGAGCCTCTGATAGAGCTTTTCTCCCATCATTTTTTCCTTCTGCTCTCTACAGTCTCGCCTGCTAGGAGATTTGAGGCTCAACAATCCACACTGCTCACAACTTTAGCCATGGTTTGTTGTTCGAAAATGGTTGCTTAAATGCTATGTACCTGTAAGGTCGTCCATTTCTGTTATTAAAAGTCACATGGCCCCGTGGCTTTCTACAATGAAATGTAGGACTTCTTTTCTTAATTATTTGACCATGTGCCTCTTGTGTCACAGGAAAATAAATTCCCTCGTGATGTCATGTGCCCTGGGTTTTGTACAAAAATACATTTGTGAAGGGCACATGGTTTAGTGGGAAGAACATTTAGATTTTTAAATCTGAAGACCTACTTAAACTTCAGGCCTGATGTCTCTACTTATTGTAGTACTATTTGAAGATACATGCTTTTTTCTAAAAACTTTCATCCCTCAGCTTTATTGTGTGTAAATGAACACAGTAACAGACGAGGCTCTTATAGAAGTGTGTAGAAAGGTGTCTGGTACAGAGGCTGAAGCGGAGTACACTCTCACTGAGGGCAGCTCCATGTGAACGCGGATGTCTCATTGTCTCCCCGTGTTTGTAAAGTCAGACCCTCATCTATAAGCAAAGTCACTTTGCATTATGGATGATTATAATTTTCCTTCTCTAGTGGGTTGACAACTGGTGGTCAGCTTGCAACCCCCAGCTGAACTGAGGAAGAGCGGTGCTGGGTGTGGGAGGCCCGCCTGGGGACTGTTACCAGCAGCACAGGAGGCAGAACTGGAGAAGGAGGAGGCTGTTGGCAGCTGATAGTAGCTGTAAGGAGCTGTTGGTTGTTTTGGAGGAGCTCGTCATGATGGCTTTCCTGATGAACTTGGCTGTTTTCATTCCCTGAGGATCTTGGGACCTTGTTGGCACTGAGGATGGCTTTGGTTCACTTTGGGGGCACTCTGGTCCTCACTTCCAGCATCGCTTCCTGGCTCCAGAGGGGAAGAAGGTGCACAGCTCAGTTTCCTGAAGAAGCCGGCTTTCTTGATGAGAACTCAACTGAAGTTAATAAAATTCACTACTTCACCACTGCAGGAGCTCAGGACCTCGCTGTTGCTGAGGATGGCTCTGGTACTTTTCAGGCGAGCTCTGGTTCTTACTTTGTGCATTGCTTCCTGGCTTAAGTGCAGATCCCTCAGCCTGCTAGCACAGGTCCTTCATCCCACTGGCACAGACTTCCTAGATTCCACCTCTGGACTTTGGGCCTTCCCAGAGCAGATCCGTGAAACAGGCCTGCTTGAGATGTTGTCTTGGACTCTGGGCCTCCAGTTGGACTCATGGGAGGCATTGTTATGAGTGCTAGGTTTTAAGTTGGACTCATCCAGGACATTATTGCGGGATCCAGGGCCTCAGCTGGATTCTTGGTCTATAGTGTGTGAACAGATTTCGTGTACTCTTTTGTATATCATTCTTTGGGTGACTATTATAAGTTGTCATATAAAGTATGTGTTCTGTATTATAAGTTTCCCTTGAAAACTGTCCCCTAAACCAACACACCTTCATTTATATTATTAAGGAATTTTTTTATGAAGAATTTGAAAATTTTTTGAATTCCAAATTCACTTTTGTTTTATGTTTCACCGTGGCTCTCCTCCCTTCCTCCCTTAGTCTGAACTCCCCAACATTCCCTTTAACTTGGGAGCCTGGCACTCCTAGTAATCATGGCTGCAGGACTTGGGAGGGCAAGACAGATTTGCTGATGTGATAGAAGTGTTACCAACTCCATGGACTTCTCTGATGTTTATTGGAAGAATCAGACAGGGACACAGTGACACAAGAACAAGGCTTTTTATAGTTATGCTTGAGTACAAGCGAGACACTCATGGCACAGAAACCCTAGGCTGATCTGAACAGAGAACCAACTGCACAGCTTTTTGGCACTTACAGAGCAGGCAGGGACTGGCCTATTCATCTCCTCTCACACCATGGTGGTTTTACTTGTACCTGTGCTCTTCTTTATCGTGTGTCTTCTTGGGTCACTGTCTCATTGCTGTCATAAGACTGCCTCATTGGATGATGTTTACAATGCTAGCGGTGTAAATTTAACTGTAGGCTAAATTAGTGACAGTTCTATTCATATGCTTGTACCTTACTTTCTGAAATGTGTCCCTTATCATCTGGAAAGTTTTCTAACTGTATTTTGGAGCAGGGAAGATCACTTCTTTGCATTAACAGGTTTGATTTCAATGATTTTGTTTTCTTTGGCTCTGGACTTCTTGTTATCTCTGCCGACTACACAGTCCTTAAGGCTGAGCTGGCTTCCAATCGTACCATCTCCTAGTATATTCTCTGAATTTTATAGCCTTGGTGACTAAGCTACTTTTAAACTCCCAATTCCCAGGTAAGTCTGTAAACCCAGTAGGACTGATGGAAAATTAGGCTGTCTCAAAAAGCTGGAACTAGAAAACATGGCAGTTCAAATGCTGTTTCATACATTGGATAGTTTTGAGAGGTATTTGTTTTATAGTTTATGTGATAGTTTTGTGATAATAGTTGTGTGCTTTGATTCTTATTGCGTTCACAGAGGGGGTATGTGAATGTCATAGAACCTGGAGTGAAACTCACTGGACTCAAATGCTGGAACCCAAATCGTAGTAAACAGTATATTTTAGAAAACAGTATGTCACAGAAAAATAATGTGTTTCACAAAAATAGTTGGGTCTAGAATGGGAGCGAATAACATCATATCTTTGCCCCATTTGTGTCAGCAAGCTGAAGTCATGGTACTTTATAAAAAGGAAGGATTGGCAAAAATCACAGAAAAACATGACTCTGATAAAACTATCCAGCAGAAATTGTTTAGCACCCTCAGGGAAAATGGGAACTCTTATTGGAGTTGGTGAAACTTGGGTCTTAGACGGAATTTTCTCAGTATAGTGAGTCAGGCCTTTCTAGTTTTCATGGTTCATTTCAAATGTACTTTAGAAATTTCTTATTTTACTTTATCAAGTTCCCAAGAATGAAGGCTTCTGTAAGCCTGCGGATTGAGACAGGAAAAACCCTCTACAGCCAAAAGTATTGAAAGGATTTAATAATGTATTCCACTCCTCTCAACAAGATATATTGAAAATAACTAAATTAGTTTTTGGCTCTTTAAACCAATTTAGTGAATGAAGCCTGGTCAGCTTGAGTGCTTCTTGAGAGCAAAGCCTAATTTTATTCTTTTAACAGCAGCTGCTTCTTAACTTTGAGACTGGTTTGGAATAAGTATTCACTAAATTTGAGCGGAAGTGAAAGGAGGGCATTGGAATGGAATCAAAGAGAACAGAATGGGTAGAATGGAAATGCATATAATAGATGAAATAGAATGGAAGGAGTGGAATAGGACAGAATTAATAATGTCTTGAGAGGATTGACATAGCATTCAATGTATAAGGGTTCTGACCTTGATCAACTGTGGATAAACTGATGATGTCATGTTTTAGAGCACTACATTTGAGGACTGGATTCTGATTGAGGATACTTCATCAAACTTCTACCTTTTATTGTTATCTTGCCCCTAGAATTACCCCACGCTGGCCCTGAGCTATCCATGAGGTGTCACACAGGGAGCTGCTCCGCTGGTCTCGTGTTCTTTGGGGTTGTGCCCTGTCAGTGGCTGTGGACTGGAAAGATGTGCCCTACAGACAGTCCCTCAGACAGAAAGTCAGGGCACTTTAGGCAGCAATGGGGAACCGAAAATAGCACAGACAGCTGTAGTACCAAGTGTCTCCATTCTACACCTGGCTCACGCTATTTACTAAAAATGTACCATAACATTCTTATCAAGATGATAGACTTCATAGCAGATAATCTGGTTCAACCAGATTATCTGATTCTGGATGAGCTCAACTGCTATGGCTTCGAGCTCAAAGAAGTTATTAAAATTCACTGTATCTTTATTTCTTCACGTTTAAAGTGAGACTGAGAGTTCACACATAAAAATCTTGTTAAAATGAAATAAAAATAAAATGTATATAAATCCTTTAGAACAGTATAAATGCTATATAAATGTTATTACTTATTTAAAGGAGATATTGCTTACTTGGCATTCCATTGCACATTGATGTTACTAAGGACAGGATGGGACACGCCTGATGACTAAATAAACCATGAGTACTTGATTTAACTTCAAATAGGGAATCAGAGCTATAATGTTATACATCCCTGCTGTATGCCCAGCAGTATGTTAAGTATTTTACATACAGTTGTTCACTGAATTATCACAGATTCTATGCAACATGTCCTATTTGATTTTAGAAATGGAGAAACTGAGGCACGTGGATGCTAAACAATGTAAACAGGATCATAGTGTGTCCAGAGCAGTAATTCAAATTCAGCACTTTAGACCTAAAGGTCACACTTAACTATTCTATACTACTGTTGCTAACATTGAAAGAGATTTAGGCACTTTCTGTTTCTCCAGGAATCATCCATCCTCTGTCTGGTGCAATGTATTTGATGCAGTGGCTTCCAAAGATCAGTGGGCATCCAAAGCACTTGCCTTATTACAATTACTTTTCTTGCCTTGGCATTTCTTAACATGGTTTTCAGAAATTATCCCACATTTCCTGCCTTTTACATCATCACGTTTTCCTGCCTGATACCAAATGCTCAGTAAGTAGGATTTACAAGAATCACTGCTTAGGAGTAAATGAAGTACCTAGGTAACACAGTACATGTAAGTAATGAAGTACTTATGAAGGTGTTTTCCTACTTTCTCTTTATTATTCATCCCTCCTAAAACCCCAGATCAATTTCAATAAGTTTGAAATCAGCGTGGCTGTTCTCCAGAAAGTCATTATGGATCCTGATATTTTCCCATGGGAAATTAAGTTTGTACTTGGGTATAACAGATGAGAATGTTTTAAAACGAGGTAAGACGATTAATCCATTTAGCAGGCTAGACAAGCTATTGGTTCTGGAGCACATTTTGGTGTCTTGCTGTATTTGACTCTTTAATTCTTTAAAAATCAATCAATCCATCAATAAAACAATTTTTCTTCCAGGTCAGTTACTCATATTTAAATAATGGACTTTGATAGGAAACAATGCAGGAATGAGTTTCCCAAGGTTGAACCAGCCCTTCAATGTGAGGAGTCAAACACATATGTTACAGCCAAATGAACTTGAGTTTAGACCCTGAGTTTAGGTCCTTTGTCTCTCCTACTCTGGAGAAATTGCACAGGTTGTTTTTCCTTGCTGGCTTATTTCATCCCTAAAGTGGCTTTGGACACAGGAAGAATAGGGTAAGGGTGAGATATCTTTAGGATGTTCCTGGCTTAGCACTGAAAATCCTACATCCCAGAAAACCCCTTGGTCCCTGGATAGTCAATCACCCTGGGGGGTTAGGTTCATATTATAAGACCGTTGTGCAGATTTCATGAAATGACCATGTGAAAAGCATTTGAACTGAGGTTTGAAACAATTATAAAAAATGTAATAGTGATTTGGCTTAAATTTAAATATGTACTTGGGAACTTTCTGCTTTCAGTTAGGTTCCATATCATCAGAGTCTGAGATGTAGTTTTTGTACAAGTGGTTTATTTTGAGCATGATCAGGGGATCACACAAGGATTGAAAAAAGCAAATAAAACTGTACCGGGCAAGATGTCATCTCAGCTGGACTTTAGCTTCAGCTTGGATCCTATGGTAGAAATTCTAGTATGTGAATAGCACCATAGGACTGCTCCACTTTGAGCCAAGGGGACTGTCAATGTGTACCCTATCTCATTCAGCTGCCATGCCCAGGTCACCTGAGAGGACATTTCTAGCACAAGGTAGTTCTCAAATGAAGGCACAGGGACCCTGTTTAGAGCCAATACTGTGTATAGAGAATGGGAACCCCAACCTGCAGAGGATTCTGTCTCGGTTAAACACTGCCAACAGTTGCTACATTACTCAGGGGTTTCTTAAAGAATATTCTACTTTGTTCTTTAACTACTGGATTTATACTTTGGGCTTCTCATATAAGGGAAACAATGGGATATTTACGTTTGTGTTTCTAACATTTCACTTAACATTATGGTTTCAAGGTGAATAAAAAAGAGACAGGGAGATCGGATCTTCGCTTACAAAGAGGAAAGGAACCAAGAGACAGAAGAGAAGGCTGGAGTGGTGGGGGAGGATGTATAAAAGATTAAGATGTGTTCTGTGCAAGTACCATCACTTCACAATGATTGTGGTCATTATGTATCACAGACGTTCTAATAAAAATAAAACAAACATAAAAAATTATAGCAGTTTAAGCGACAGAACCCATGTTCCATATGTATCACCACAGCATAACTTCAGTTTTGTTACTTAAAAGTCTCGCCACTTTCCTTACTTACTGTCATTTTTAAATGAATGATTCTTTGTCCAAAAGAGATTTTCCCATGCCTTGGAATCATATACTACTTCAATAGAAAAAATATCACTGCTGCTTCTGGCTGGCGTGCATGAAGGGTGCCATTAGCCTTCAGTGGAAAATATAAAAACCCCAAGATGCAATTTAGAGAAGAAATGAAAGTTACTTTTTAAGTCTTAGGTAATGTACTATAGTAGATTCCTGTAATTTAAAGCAAGTGCCAAGGTTAAGAGGGATGCATCTTCTCCACAGATTCATATAATTTAGAAAATCTTTCAATTAGTCATCAGGTTTAACATCACTGATTGCCCATCCACAACTAGGAAAAAATTAAAGCATAAAAAAATACTTAAAGGTAAATGATGAAATGAGCTTGTCAGGAAGTTCATATACGGAGAGTGATTTTTAAGCTCCTCAGATTTAGAAATTTTCCAGAAGACAAATTTATAGTAAGTACCGAATTAACTTTCCAGTAGGGAAGGTGTCTGCTGATTAATGAGAGTCCAGTGTTCTTGATGGCATGTGCTATCTCGGTGTATATTTCTAAGATTTTTCTCTGTCTTCTGTGTTTCACACTCTCACCTTTCAATATACACAACAAGGGAGTGCAAACCTCTCTCTGTGTTTGAAATTACTTGTTTTTAAATTAAAGTAGTAATTTCTTAGATACAAATGAATTCTTAAATATGGAGCAAAATGCATCATTGTAAGTGTGAATGTCAGCACCAGTGGGGTGATTTTATACTTGAGACTGTTTCTAAACTGGGCATGCTGGGTCGCACCTGTAATCCCAACATGGATGGAGGCTGAGGTAGGAGGATCAGGATCATTGTGAGTCCGAGACCTGCCTGGGGTACAAAGTGAGCTCAAGGCCAGCCTGAACTGCATATGGAGACCCTGCCTCAAAAAAAAAAAAAAAAAAAAAGAGAGAGAGAGATTGTTTCTATAAAGTAGTCACATTAAAACCCATTTAGTACACACCACGAAGAAATAGATTTTCTTTTGCAATGATTGTTAGGCTAAAAAAATGTATTTCAGTGGAGAAAAACCTGTATTTTTTTCTTTCTGCTGTAAATGTTTATTTGTATCAATATCTTACTATGCACTCATCCATCCTTCTCTATCACAGTTGCTTCATATTGCATTTGGGCCTCCCAAGACTCAACAAATACCAGTGCATGCCAAACTATTTTTCTGAAAATATTCAGAAAATCTATGGCATGCACCAGCAACTGATGGCTGCTGACAATTCCTATCTGTCCTCAGTTCCATACCCCTCTCATTCTTAACTTATCTCGCATGATTTTTTTCTCCATTAAGAAAATGAATTTTTTGAACACTATGTTATCACTGCCCACTAACTACTTCCTGTATTTTACACCTAATATATAACAAAACCTAATGTTTAAACTAACGGGAGTACTCAGACAATAACCTCACCCCGAGGAATAGCTGTCTTTTAAAAAATTTTTAACCCCATTGCCATCTTTCTTTTTGTTAGATTCATGATTTCTACCCTTTCCTAACATTATAGTAAATAAGGTGATGACACTGCTGATTTCCGACCTCTGTCTGCGCAGCCGGCGTCTTCTTTGCTCTCTACTTCTAGCTGAGGCGAGATAAACAGGTTGCTGTACACTTGGGAAGCGAGATTAATACGGAGAAAAGGGAAGCTCGGGCTCCACTCCCTGTTGAACTCAGATGACCAGCACTTTTCTTCTGCTGGTAGCTCAGAGAGAAATGCTTGAACATGAGCACCCAGTCAAAACTGTCAAGAGTTCCAGCTCCGTCCAGCGCCAGGGACTTAGGTAAACATCTACCCTGAAGCCTCTGGGAAACTGACCTTGTGACCTTTCCTTATACTTAGCCCAGAAAGCCAGGGATTTCATTACCCGTGTTAACCGGTACTACTGTCTTTAGTTCAGTGACCACAGACAAAAATGTCTGTATGGTTTTTAGTAAGACATTGAGGACTTGGGGTGTCTCTTGTTTAGTCTTGTCCTTAAAAATTACTACTAGGCCTAAGAGTGTAACTCAATGATGGTGAATTTGGCTAGTATGAAAGAGAACTTGAGTTGAATCCTCAACACTGCAATAAAAAAATGAATAAATAACAAAATACTGTTGTAATGCCACTTAATTTTTACTTTAATAACATTTAAGCCTTTTAATATTCCTTTCTTCAGTGATCTGGTATTAGCCTAAACAACCAGTCCTGTGTAGTTACAAGACATTTACAAAGATGAAAAAGATCACGATTCTTGTAATGCCTCCCCTGTGCATTAATTTATTCCAGTGTCAAAAACTATCTCTGAGGGCTGGGGATAGAGCTCAGTGGAATAAGCGCCTGCCTAGCAGGCGCAGAGTCCTGAGTTCAATCCCCAGTACCGCCAAAAAAAAAAAAAAAAAAAAAAAAAAAAAAAAAAAAAAAAAAAAAAAAAAAAAAAGAACAAAAACTATCTCCGAAATCATTACTAAAATATTGCTGGTACCTCAAAATCTGATGTTAGTCATATTCATTGAGTATGTAGTTAACTAAATGTAAGTATTACTATATCACAGTGTATAGAGGAAAGAAAATATTGAAAGAGTTAAAGCTTTAAAGATAATTACTAACCAAACTGGATTATAAGGTTAAAAAGTGTTATAGAATAATCTGTTCATGTTTGTGACTTTGCTTACTCTCAATTTCTGGTTCATGTAGGACTTAGTTTTTACCTAACTTTTCATGACTTCAAATTCCAAGAAATGTATACATTCCAGAAGACTTTTTCCCCAAAAACGTTATAATAAGAAAAATACTGGATTCAGAATATTTATTGAAGTGTAGAAAGTCTTACAAATATGTGAGTAGTGAACTTTCAGATAGGCAGGTACCTCACATTATGAATATCTCTACATGAACTAATCACAGAAGTAGCTCACATGTCTGCCGGACACTGTGACAGTTGTGCTGCTGTGTGCTCACTGTACAGTACAATGGTGTACAGTAGTACAGCACTGAGTCACAGCCCAGGGTGGCTACAAGCAGGAGGAAAAGCAGTGGCGATGTGGAGTGGACTGCTAGGAAATGCAAAGCAATATGCATTTTATAATCGTGTCAAAGGTGTGTAATATTCATTTTGTCAGAGTTACGAAAGAATCAGACTTTTGAACGTTCTCCCGGAACAGAACTCCAAGCTCGTTTGTAATCGGAACTTACTGTATCTTACTGATTGGTATAATCTAAGTCTTAAGGAGGTTAAGAAATTTAGTCTTTGGAACATAACACTCTGAGCAATGAACATGGTAATGCCACCTTATATTGGAGTTGGGGACTGAACGAGCTCACCTGTACACTCTAAAGAGCACGTGGCAGAGTGCTTAGTAAGAACCCACACTTGCTACCTATTAATTATCACATAGTGGCAGGACAACTAAATAAAAAGAAAATTCAGTTTCCTACTAATTGTGGATTTCAACTAATTAAATTGATCGGTTTTCAGTGAGCTGATCAAAGCTTGTTTCCAGAACATACCACAGTAAAATAAATATTTAAAAAGACAAAGCATCCTCAGCTTTGAAAAGCAATATTGCTCTTCTATTTTATCTCATAAATACCTATGATGATGTGTGAGAGACCATAACATTGATGATAATGCCTCTCTTGATAATTATTCCCAATTTTTTCTGCTTAGCACTGTGCAAAAAAATCTAAGGAGTTACTACTGCCAAGGGGGCCATTAAAAAGTATAACTTGCTTGGAAAGAGATCTGAGAATATTTTATTATAATAAACCTCATTGAGGGGATAAAAAAATGTAGGGAGATTGATTCCTGTAAAATTACATTAGTCCCAGCTGTGACTTCTTCCTAACACCTGGAAACTGAGTTTTCCTGACTACAGTATGGACTTTTCCAGTTCCTAAACTTATCTTAATCTGAAGATGTCTGCTTGAAAAACTGCCTTGAACTTTGATCTATTCTTGTGGTTCTACATGCCATCATTGGGTAAGGCGTAGACTCTGGAACTTTGAGTGTATTTTGTACCCTTTTCCCTTATCTGTACTTGCAAAGGTTATTGTTTCGGTTTGTTTTTGTTGTTGTTTTTGCTTGAGTTTGAACTCAGCACCTTACCCACAAGAAGCATACGTTACACCACTAAACTACACTTCCGGCCCAGCATAACTTTATGTGATCATTGTTCTTCTCATTCCAAGACTGACTCTGAGCTGAACCTTTCTCTATAGCAGGTGTGAGTAATCCTTGACCGTGCACCAAAT
This sequence comes from Dinomys branickii, assembly GCA_004027595.1. NCBI lineage: Eukaryota > Metazoa > Chordata > Mammalia > Rodentia > Dinomyidae > Dinomys > Dinomys branickii. The sequence goes on from PVLD010000662.1 coordinate 32,459, forward strand.
CTCGCTGCTCCCTATGGTGGTAAGCTCGGAACCAGTCTTCATTCTGTCCCTGCCTTCTTAGCTTTCCTTTTCATAACCCCCAGATGCCCGCTACACTGTACCCTTCCTCCCATGTTCTAGGCAGAAGGAAGGCACAAAGGAAGCACAAAGGAAAGGTCAGCCTATAAAGGAGCAGCACAGCACATGCAGAAATTGGAAGTAGGCTTGTAGTTTTCACAGGCCGGCACATGTCGGACGACCACTTGTAAGGGTACAAGAACTTCTAATGGAGCTCCATCTTGGCCACATCCTCAAAGCTGAGCTTCTGTTTCTTTGGAGAAGGGTAAATATAGAGTCTGATGGCTCCTGTCATATAGAATCATCCCTCCCAGCTCCTAGATAGATAAATACTAAACACCATAAGTCATATTATTTATTTGACCCACAGGTGAGCTTTTGAATGAAGACCTGGCCTACAGTAATGAAAAGCTGAAAATCTAATGTAAAGAACTCTGGATTCAGAGCCAGAAAGAACTATGCCCTGCTGAAGGTGGTGACCACAGAGTGCCACTCGGTTCAGCACGTTAATGAGTTACTTACAAAATGAATCCTTGTAACTGATGATAATGTATTAAAATGAAGTGCTGATTAGTGCTGACTCCATGGCAGTTTGTTCAAGAAGTGAAGGTCTTAAAATGTTTTGTACAGGTAGTGCTTTGGTTCCCACTGATGGGCCTTGTCATACCTTCAGGGAGCAGCAGGCATAGAAGCAGACGGTGGCTGGACCCAGGGGTCTGGTGGTTAAGGGATGCATTTTCCACTCTCTGATTGTGTTAATTATAGAGAAATGCAACTGGAATTGGGGAAGTCTGATTATACTTTACTTAATGTAATTGTGCTATTTTTATATTTTGTGATTATACACCTTTGATTTTTAAACCTGAAATAGTTGACTTCTTCCAAGTATTAGGTTTTTAAAAATTTTTTACCTATTAAATTTTGCCTCTAAAACTGACCTGTAAAATATCTTAATGTTTTGGGGGCACTTTTTCTTTGCTAACTGCTGGAAGACACTTTATATCCATCGTATGTTTCACATACACAATAGGCTTCAGAGTAGGCTTTACTCCAATTCTATCAATTAAAATACTGGATGTTATAGCTAACCCTACTAGAAATGCCAGGTCCTGAATTTGAATCTAGTGTTTTCTACTGCCTAAGGTCACACACTTTAGCTTCTAAAGCACAGGTGGCATTTATACTGAGGACTGGGTGACTCAGTGCAGTGGAAATTTGCATCCTTTGTCATCTTTTTACTGCTTGGCTCAAAATATATTCCACAGTATAAGGAGAAGAGAGATGAACATCTGAATAACTGAGGTGATATTTTAGGAATCCCTTCTCCCTTTTGCATTTATTTTACTTTAGGAGACACATGCCCATTTACAGTTGCAGTGGGGACTTCTCTGGAAAGAACTGAGACCAGTGGTGTCCTAATTGCTGAGGTTCAGAATGTTGTACATAAAACTGTGGCCTCCTAAGAACTGTGTGTAGATACATGAAGGAAGAACTTACAGTAACATCATCAATCTCAGTAGAGGGTAAACTCAGTAGTGAAAAGACTGTAAATATTTTTAAGAAAGATCCTTTGTTTTTTGTTGTGGGTTATATCCAGTAAGGAAAAAATAATCTCACACTGTTTGGTCATTTTGTTAAAATTTCCAGCTAGTGTTGGGAAAATGGGCAGGTTAGATTTGTGCACCTTTTAGTAACATTTCTTTAAAATTATTAGTATCCTTTCGTAGAAACCTATACAGGTGAAAATAACTAAGGGTAGTTTCTGTAAAAATAACCTCCATTCTGCTTGAATATGAGTCCCTGGATCTCACTGAAGGTATTTGTGTCTTTTATGACATGATTCTATGGTAATAAATGATATGAAATTAGTGAAATGAATCCAAATTATGTGTTCAATGTTGTTACATATAGATGAGAAAATTATTAGGTGCTTCCTTACAGATTTGTCAATGTCTTCATCCTTTCGTACATTCATGTATGTATTCATATATCAAAAAATCCAAGAAATCTCCCAGTAAAAAAAATGCCTGGCTAACTTCTTGATTTAGTAATATTAAATTACTTTATTTTTCTTTCTTGTAATTTCTAAATTTAATAAAAGTTAATTCCAAAGCAAACTACCTTTACCTCATTACATTATAAATTATATATTATATATTATAAAAATTAGAGAGGAGATGCTTACTAATTCACTACAATGTGTCACAATAAATTGAAGATTGAGTTGCTATTAATCATTTCAATTATATAAAGCTTTCATTATAAGAAGCAAAGACTCATGGTCTATGAGTCTTTTCTCCATCACTATATCTTATATTTAATATGGCAACAAGAATAGGAACATGATATTCAGGACAAAAAGTATTAATCCCATTATAAAGGAAACAGTTATGCTGTTAGTATTTCAATAAAAAATGAGCTTGCAGGTTTTGAAAAATGAAGGGCAACTTTACCGAGAAGTATACTCTGTAAACTAATGATTAATTTGTAAAGTACATTTTATTAATATTTTATGAGTATTGGAGAAATGGTTGTGTATTTTCTCTAAATCAAAAATGTAAAAACTTCTCTTTACTACTCTTTTATATTGAAGTTCTTAAGTAGTAATACAATGTTCTTATTTTATATCATAGTACTCAACAGTCAGTTCAACCTGTATTTGCAGAACGCCTACAAGGTCTCCAAATATTATCAAGCAATTAAAGAATAAAAAGAGGAAATGAAAAGTTTTACCTGGCAGAATCTTTCCATATCATTACAGAGATGAGATATGCACAATAATTAAACCTGGTGGTATAAGTATTTTTGCACAGAGTCTGTAGAATATGATATATGTGCTTTTACAAAAATCTAGCTTGGACATCTTCTTTCAAGATATTTTTCATCCTGAGTTCGATCCCCAGTACCGCAAAAAAAAAAAAAAAAAAAAAAAGATATTTTTCAGTTGAAATTGTTCCATCTTTCATAAGTGGTTCACTATTAATTTTTCACATGTTAGTTGATATTCATTAAGTGGGAGGCAGATATTTATCAAGTGGAATAAGATAAAATTTGAGGAAAAGTAAAATATGATCAGAAGATGGAAACAGCTTTTGTAAAGGGAGAGAGAAAGAAGGATTGAAGGGAAGGGAGGAGAATGTGGAAAAAAGAATTAAGGTGTATTACACACAGGTAAAATATATGATGAATGTGATTATTATGTACATCAAACATGTGCTAATTAAAAAAGTGATCCTATACTTAACAATCATAAGAACATTTTTGTGTTTCTGTAGGGGCCCATCTAATAAACAGCATCCTATTCATGTGTGATTCCTCACGAAATAATGACATTCCAGGGTAAACACAGAACCCGAAACATCTGCTTCTTGTGTCCGTACCCCTTTACCCAGGAATGACAGACATTACCATCTTATTCAAGGAATGGGTGGGACTAACGTGGGACTACTCCACAGCGCAGTTTTGACAAACCAAGTGCCGTGGAAAATGCACTGAGGGGCTGGTCTATAGCTCAGTGGCACAAGCACCTGCCTGCCAGGCACCAGATCCTGAGTTCAACTCCTGGTACTCCCCTAAAAGTGCACTGGCGTTAGTGTGTTAGTGGTACTTGTGAATATTATTTTGGACTAAACTCTATCAAATTACCATTATAAATACATGTTCATATTAAAAAATTTGACAGTGGTTAAAAAAATGACAAAATTTAGTGAATTAATCACCTGTAACACACAGGTACTGATAGATACAAAATATGGATATTTGGGTTGTATAACAATTCTATAAAGAGTGGCTGATGAGAAATGTATTTCACACAGTTCTGCAGGCTGGGAAGCCCAAGATGAAGGTAAACCTGATGTGTAGTGAGGGCCGGTCTTCTCTCTGTACCTTCAGAGGATTGTAGGGGCGAGTTCTCTTTTACAAAGCATCAGTGCCAATCATGAGGACTTTGCTTTTGATGTATAATCATCTCCCAAAGATACCATCTCCTTATACCCTCAGCTTGGTGTTTGGGATTCCATAAGTGAGCTTTCAGGAGAAGCAAACATTTAGATCATAGCAAAAGAGATTTAAAAAATATACAAAGCAAGCTCTGATACATTTTACTATATGCTAAGTAATGTTCTAAGCACTTTACAAATACTAACATTTTTGATCCACTCCATAACCTAATGTAGGCCTAATAGATTTTCAACTCCCTTTACAGATCAAAACCTCAAACACTGAGAGTTATGTTAAATCTCAAACATAAAGTAACAAGTAGATGTCGGATTTGACCCCAGAACTTAAGGTTTAAAACACGGCTACAGGTGGATGGGTTAAGATGGGAGCATCTGGGAACCAGTTTGCATTTTTTTGTCTTGATTATTATTATTAGTTTTTGTTTCATTGCTTTAGGTAACAATGTACTATGACAGATGAAAATGTATGTCACTATGCTTATGTATTTATAGCATTCTGTACAATAACATTCATCTAAAAACCTCCCTTAAGAGGTGTGAAAGTGCAGTGCCCAGTGTTATATTTTCCTCACATCTCTAAAGAGTTAAGTGTAGCTTCTTAACCATTTGACCTGGGCATGATAATGTGTAGACTGAAGGAAAGTATCCTAATGCATATTATATTAAAGTTGTCTTTTATTTTGCAATCATCTGTCAACTCATTTGCCTCTATTAAGGCAGCATAACCATGATAGACACAGGTTAAGGTAATTAACATTCAATATGCCTCACAAAAATGTACTCCATTCCCCCTCACTCTCCAGCAGGTGTAGGCAGAATGATACAGTGTTTTAAGAAAGCAGCCTTCCAGGAATGTAAATGGCCTGCAGTTTTTTTATATTGGTCTCCACAGGGGTGTGTAGTCTCTTGTAATTCACACATGCTTTCAGGAGTTTCCCAGGCCCTCTGAAACAGATGTCATTGAAACAACTTCCACTTACTCCATGGGTGGAAATTGCTCTAGCTTCACGGCAGAGAAGGGTAAGAGGTGGTTGAAAACGAACGTGAAGAGTGCACTTAGGAAGCTCTTTCAGCAGTCCAGGCTGGAGATGACTGTGCTGTGGACCAAGCTTTGAGAGAGGGACTCTGAACCTCATTGTAAGATTGTGCAATGCAAGAGGTGCAGGGTGAGGTGCCCTCTTTCTATGCCTACTTTTGATACTAGTAGAGAATGTTGATAATGCCGCTGCTCAGTTAGGAAGGAGGGTAGTAGGAAACACCGTGGGTAACCATGTGGAACATCGTGAGTTTGGCTTTAGATATGTTATCTTTGGGAGATCTCCACGTAAAGGACATAAAGAAAAAGACCGGTGCTACCACTGCATAGAACTTATTTCTGAGCCTGTTCAAAAAGCTTCTGTCATATACTCTTTAAATTTTTAAAGCAGCCTTATATGGTAATCAGACAGACTTGGGTGAGTCCTGTTTATGCGTTGAAGGCAAGTGTATGTTCAACAAAACACGAAAGTCATTTTTACGTTCTTTTCTTTAAGGAAATACTCAGAAAAGTGTGTTTGTTGAGTTTCTTGCTGGATGTGCACTCATAATGTTTTAGATGCCTTTGGATACTTTTCTTGGACGCAGAACTGTTGAAAATGCATCATTTTCAAAGCTGAGTACAGTTGTAGATGGCAATTAGAGGCATAAAAGAGATAAAACTCTAAAGGACAATTGAGTTTTGAAGACGATGCAGTGATTATGACAAAAGTACTGAATGCCAAACTCTAAGCTCCATCAAGTTCACAATCCCACTTCAGAAAATGATAATGGAGGGCAATTTAATTAAAAGATAGTGGAATAAATTAAGAATGCTCCAGGACCTTTGTATGCCTCAAGAGCACACATTTTCACCTCACAGAAGTCAGCCCACGAGTCGTTCTTCCCCAAATCAAAACAGTCTATAAATGCCACACATTTAGGGTAGAGTAGATTGAAACAAGAGTGCTACAAATGTTTGCCTAAGTTATTTTCCCAGGATGGAAGATAGGGTTTTTTAATTTAAAAGTGAACTGTACAAGATATGGGTAAAAAGAGGAATGAATTTTCTTGCAAAATTTGCTTTGCTGTTACACATTATTTACTGAGCATCAATCCTCACAGAAAGTAGAGCGGAAGAGCAATGGGGTCTCTTATAAGGGTACTAATCTCGCTCATAAAGTTATCACCCTTATGACCTAATCATCTCTCAAAGATCCTGTGTCCTAATACCTTCACCTTGAAGCTTGGCATTTCAACATGAATTTGGAGGAGCCACACAAAATGTGTCTACAGCAGTAACCCTGGACAAGTAACTGAATCTGCTTTTTCTTTAGCTCACTCGAGGGCTAAATGTATTTAATAGTAGTAACTCCCTCCTCACAGGCTTCTTATGAGGACTCAAAGAATTAATTAGTGTTCAAACAAGACATGATCCATAAGAGGCAGTCAATAAAACCTCGTTGCTATTAAATCTAAGCATGCTATGGAGCAGGGTTCAAATCCTCTCCTCTTAGGCTGAAGGCAAATTTGGGGGTTGATGGAGACCACTATGAAGCAGACCTGAGCAGGACTTAAATTAATCAATTGGCTTTTCATGTTCACTTGTGAATCTGTCCAAGGCCTAGGCTTGTGTCTGGGAATGACAGACTAAGAGTAAGTGAACCTCTATGAGTCACTAATCCCTATTAAAATCTGTAGTGGCGGATAAAGCCAGAAAGCTTCAAAGGATAAGACAAGCTCACAGACAAGGACACCTGGATCTGCTCTCAACTAGATAAATACTATAGCCTCAGGCATCTGACTCCTGGGTAGATTAACTTGATACCTTACATAGAGACGTTCTTGAGTGATTCCATCCTTCTTGAGTACTCCCCTCCCTTCTGATAACCAAATAAATATGGACCACTCAGAGAAGGTCTTGGTCTTTGCCCTGAGAGAATTTTGAATTCTATGAGAGGGCTTTGATCCTCCTGGAGTCCTGAAATCATGCCTGTTTTTTATTTAGCCTTAATCATATACTTATTTGGGAGATTGTGGAACTGATCAACCCACAATAACTAAGGGATGTTTATTAATCTGATAGGGGTCATCTGTTCCATGTCCCCGAGTATACACTAGCAGTTGGGCCACATCTCAAGAGTGCCTAGAATTGGTTGATCTGCTCAGACAACATGGATAATTTAGGGAGATCTTAATTTGTAGTAAAGACTACTAGCATCCCATTTCTCAATCAGACAAAAGAACACTGTACTTACTTCATTATAACATGGGAACACCATTGTACTTTGAATATATCCCCCAAAATTCAAGTATTAGAAGGAATCATAATGCAAATTTAGTTCATAAAGATCCAATCCTAATGAATAAATTCAGGCTGTTATTGTGAAAGTAGGTTACTTAACATAGGAGTAAGTTTGTTAGAGGATGAGGGATTCTAAACCCCTTTTCTTCTCCTGCACATCATCCTGCCATGCGACAGCATCTGCCACATTATTGTGCAATAAGAAGTCCCAGACCAAATGAAGCCTCCTGCAGCATGAACTAAATAAACTCCTGCTGCTTATAAAGTACCCAGTCTACGGTCTTCTCTAATAGCAGCAGCAAACACAGCAAAAGTCTTTCCACCCTCTATAGTGAGGACATGCTCTTCCAGGTCCTGTCTATATCCTTGGGCCTCACTGCATGGAGGAGCTGGGAGTTGAGCAGGGACCTGAGAGTTTTGGGTTCTAACTGATTGCTTCCTCTCTGCTCTATTCCTCTTTTACCCTTGCCTGCTCCCCCCACTACTCCTATGTATCCCCTGCTGCAGTGGGTGGCTATTCAGCCTCTTGTGTTTCCTTCACCATCAGGAAGGGCTAGTGTCTCCTCCTACTGTAAAAAACTACAAATGGTTTGCTTTAAGAGTCTTAGACCTGACTGCTGGTAAGAAGCAAGAATAAAGAAAGATATTCTCCTTTAGCTGGCTCCTGAGGGCTATGTTGGATTTGAGATAAGTGCTCTCACTTATCTGGCTGTGGACTTGGCGGATCCACTTTCCTGGTCTAATGGACAGTCAGTGAATGCTTAATGGGGTGAGTGGGTGTGCTGCATTACATCTCACTCAGAACACAGGGATACAACACTGTGCAAAAACCTATAAGAGAGCGGAATGGGTGCAGAATTTAGTCCAAAAACCTGAAGTGTGAAATCACACGTCATATCCTCCCAGCAGAATCACCTTGAGGTAGGGCTCATGATTCTTCAAAGTTTCAGTTGTCCTCCATATGAGAAGGCAGCACCACAGGACAGCCCTGCTGCTTTTGTTGTCAGTACATGCTTGCAGTGCTTGTACCCACTCCTTGAGAGAGCTGGGACAGGTGACTTGACCCCCCTTTCTCCATTTACCTCCCTTACTTCTCACCTCCTTCATTCCTTGATCCCCTTCCTATTTGAGAAAAATCTGTCTCCCTACTTACTGTTATCTGTCTTTTACTTTGGTTTTCACCTATAATTTGGGCTTCTCATAGAAGAGACACTATGCTATACTTAAGCTTGCGTGTCTGATTTATTTCATTTAAAATTATGGTCTCGAGGTGCATCCGTTTTTCTACAAATGACTGGAGTTTATCTTTCTTGATGGCAGAGCAGAATCCATTGTGTGTAAATATCACATTTTCTTAGCCACCTATCTGCTGTATGGAATAAATAGGGTACCCTTTGCACATGGCAGGCCTCACAGTAAATTGAGTAGCTTTTATCACAATTTTGCTGTTTTGATGCCTCTGCCATACATCCCAAGAGGTTGTGCGTGCAGAGAGGGTAATTGTGAAGGGAGGATACACTGCTTGTGGTGTGGTATCACTAGTTGGGTGTTCGCTCAAAATTTTGTTGGAGAAGATCTGAAATTATGAGCCCAGTGTTCTTCAACAAGCACTGGCTCAGTGTCAGTATTTCAGCAACAGAGTTGCTGTTACAGAAATTAGTTAAGAGAAAATCTTTGATCTTCAAGGCTAAGACAAAAATCACTGATGGTCAGAAAAATATCTGTTTATTAAAAGGCCTCAATTCATTGCAGTATACATACAAAATGGTTTTCTTTCTTATAATAATAGTCTCAAATTTTAACATCTCCTGTGTCCTTCTTCCTCTCCTTTAATATCTTAGAAATAATCTAAACTTTTCTGGTCAGGTTCAAATATTAGTTTTAAACCCTGAGCCACATTAAAAGTTAAAATTCTGTGTATCCCATTCCCTTTAGTTTATGGTTGAGCTCCTGTAATATGTGAAGCAAAGGGAGGAGCAGAAAAAGATGCCTTATGCCTCTGTTCACGCTTAGTTAGAGGGAAGAAAGGGGTCACTGGTCCTACTCTGGCATCGTTATCTCGGAATATATTGTGCTTATAGTTTTGTCGGGAGTTGACATTCAGTTAATTTTCAATTACACGGGGGTCCTTCCTTCAATGAAGACTTTCATCACTTTACAGTGGATGTTTCAGAAACCCCGGATTTCCCACTGCCTTTCCTTAAGTGGCACAGAGGTCCTCTCTCCACATCCTTCAGGCATTCGATAAACTTGGGATAAGATTCAGTCTGTTTTTCTGGGTGCACCATAGCACATTCTCCAAACATTCTGGCTGTTTTCCCAATCCTCTGATCTTGACTATCCCTCATTGCTGTCCTCTCCTTCAGACCTTAGACAGGGGTCTCTGTCTGTGATCCATGATATTGCTAAACTTCAGATCATCCCAGATTTCTTGCTCTGTGGTGGTAGATCTGCGTTTTATTCAGCTAAGATACCTATAGCAGAATAAATGCATGCAAAGCTGTCCTTTGGATGCCTAGATACTGACTGATTCTGATGAATTTTGCCAACTAAAGATTTTATTTTGGGGAACATGAAAAAGAAGAGGGAGGCACTTCTACCAGCCCCGTGTCTTCTATCATTCTCCTCAGGTCCTCTCATAAATTTCAGTGGGTGAAGGAAAAAAGAAACTGCTGTGGTAGGACAACTGTACCTTTTAGGTGTGCACATGTGGTGGCCTCTAAGGTCAATTATAGGAAATCATTAGAATTGGATTTCTCAGTGTTTTGATTCAGTGTTCATCTTTAAGAAAAGATACAAGTATAATTCTTTAGGTCAACAAAGGGAGGTGTTATGGTTTATACATTGTATCAACTTGGAGAGTCTGTAGAGGTTTGGCTGAGTGATTCATCAGGAAGCCAAGGTGCTTACTTTGTACATATCCTCAGGCTGTGGAAGAGGAGGGCATGGAGACTATGTGAGAGCTACCCGTCCCCTGGGTGGGGGTAGCCTGTTTACAAGGAAAGGGAAGAGAAGAGGCTGCTTGCAGCCATTCCTCCCTTTTGCTGGTTGTTTTTGCTGTGCTCTGATGCCATGAACGTTTGCCTTCTGCCATGTGCCACTCTGCCTCAGAACCAGCCAAGTATGGACTGAAACCTCTACAAACTGTAAGCTAAATAAACCTTTCCTTCCTGCATTTTGGGTGTTGGGTATTTTGTCTCAGCAATGAGAGAAAAGTAACCAAGACAGGAGGCAATGACTAATTCTTGTAAAGATATTTAGGAAAGTGCCTCTGCTGCACTGCACCCCTCACTCAGTTTCTTGTTTTGCACAGCACTTTGCTCATGATTAGAACTCATTGCAGGCTTTTTCTTAAAAGTTTTCAATTCAGCAATCAGTCTTTGGAATTGTGTATTTGTTCTAGCTCAATAATTATAACGTGAGCTACCCTCTGGGAATGGTTTGCAAGATGGTAACATTGTGGTGAACAAGACAGACATGATTCATTATCTCAGTTTACTTTGTGCTGTTACAACATAGCAATACACAAAGGAGTATTTATAACAAATAGAAATTTATTCAGATTGGGAAGCTCTATACTAAGGAGCAAATGTATGGCCAAGGCCTTCTTATCTCAACTCCCTGCAGAAGATAGAAGGGCAAGAGAGTGGGAGAGAGACTGAGAGGGACCCAACCTGTGCGTGGGAACTCAATGACATGATAATGGCATTAATCCATTTAGACCCCTTTCACCCTGGTACCTCCTGATATTCCCAGATTTTCAACACATATCTTTTGAGGGACACTTTCAAATCAGAGCAGCCACTAAGGGAAAAACGAGTGTAAGAGAAGCAGAGTGGTCTTCCAAGGAAGGTGTGTCCACCTGTTGGAAGGGCTTCAGGGAGTCTTCCCTAGAGAATTAATGGTTAAGCCCAGTCCAAAAGAGTAAGTGGAAACTAGCATAACACAGACTGGAGCCATAGTTTCTAGACCAACAGGGAATGTTCAGTTCAGTGAAACAAATTTAGGTTGCCTGGAAAGCAAAGAACAAGTTGTTCTGGGTAATATTGGAAAATAAGTAATAGTCATATCAAACAGATGCACTGTATTATAGGCATGTTTAACATAGAGGCAGGAAAAAATGAAGAAGTGAATGAATTCAGAAATGAGTGAAAAGTGTTACTTTAGATTCATATTCCTCCCCCACCAGGGAATGGAGTGGTGCTGGATGTGTTATGGCATCGTATTCTTTTTGAAAAGGAATGGTCAGCCCGTGTGTTTGGCCACTGTCCATGCAGGACATGAGAATGAAGATTTGAGAATGAATAAATGAGAATGAGGATTTGAGAGTGAATAAATGGAAAAGCTCTGGTGGAGGGACATTTCTCCTTTACCAGTTTGTTTCATGTTATAATTTTGTGGTTCCTTTCAAGACATACCCCTCTTTTTACTTCAATTTTTCTTTCTCTCATTCTTTCTGGTCCACTTTGTAATGCACCCCCGCCGTGACCCTTTACTGACTGGGTTTGTTTACCCATAAGTGCGATTTTAATTCTTTTGAGGAAAGAAGGACCATAATTATGCAGTTATTATTTTCCCTATTAGAACTGTCCTTACAGGCTTTGGGGTCTCTGTGGAAACACACACTCTGCTTGAAGTGGTTATGTTTTATTGTGTAGATATCAATAATCCGATGATGTCTTTTCTGAAATATATGCCTTTCTCCTCTGTGTGCTGTGTACAAATCATTGCACTTGCAGTGCTCCAATTGCCTTGAGGTAGTGACAACATGCTTTTTTCTGCTGAACTGAAAGTGTTTTTACCTTGGGAAATATAACTGAAGATGTCATGTTTGTGTCAGGCTTTGAAGGCGTAAATACCATTTAGAAGCAATATCAGGACATGCAAATCACCCAAATGGTTTGTTGCGAAGGTTATGCCAGAGAATCTTCATTGTGTCCACAGGGTCAGGGTTCATCTTCCAGTTAAGATTGTTCTGCTTTCTTTGTCTGGCAGTCTCACATTAGGAGCAGTGGGTGACAGCATAAGGCTAATAGTGACAGTTTCCTCAAGGTCATGTCAGCTGCCATGGTGTCTGCAGCTCCCTGTTGAAAGGGCTTACATCTAATTCATGAAAGGAAGCTGGGCTAAGATCTGCTTACCACTTAACCCATTTTCTTGTGTATGAGTTTGCACCCTTGCCCTTGACTAGTAAACCACGCTCTTCTAAATCTTTCTCCTTCCCGGCTTTTAGAGAGAGATGGATCTAGCAGAGTGGCCTCGTTTTCTGTACCATGGCTCAAACCAAACATTTGATTTCTTTCCCTCCTTTTGCGGTCATCTAAACGAGATCAAACAGGAAACTGGTCGCTTTGAGAGAGTGCTTATCCAACAGCGATTATGATGAAGAAAACGGTGAGAAGAGCTGGGAGGATTTAGGATGTGCTTGTGCAGAGGCTGCCTCATTTGTCTGTTGCGCTATTCGATTCTCACAGCAAACCATTCGAGAGAATACCATTGGTAGGTGAAGAAATATACTTAGCCTTAATAATAACCTACATAAAACCCTGCAGGTAATAACAGACAGATTTAAAATTCAAATTCACATTTTCCAGATTAAAGCATTCGGATTTATATTATATGAGCCTCTAAGTTTTTTTCACTTAAAATAGGTCTATACACTTAGGCAGAGTAAACAAAATGAAAACATTATATTATTTTTTTTCTTGCCAAACAGAACTGTTGCCCCCACAATTGGTCTATTGGCTGTGTGACTTTCAATACACCACATAGATTCTCAGGTTCTCATTGTCTCAAGTTTTAAGAGCTTGAACATCTCCATTTAAAATAAGTGGCTTCTTTAAAGATTTACATTATTGACTGGGAAATATATTTATACAATTATTTATTAATATGAAGTTGAATGACTGATTCCACCCTTATAATTGAAAAATAAACTACAGAATTCTATTCATAGTAATATATTCACTGATGTTATTTATCTATCACCTTGATTTGATTACAAGATGCTTATTCTGTTTAAAAACAAATTAGAAAAAAAAATCTGCACTTGAAAACATAAATAGTCCCAAGTAAAAAATCTGTTCTCTTTCCCTTTTCCTTTATATATTTTGTTTTGTAATCCTTCTCTATCTAATGCCCTGTCACCTGGTGTACCTAACAGAAGCTTTGGGTAAAGCAAGATGCGTGTACTGTCTGTCTATGCTTCCCAAGAAGTCCTTGTAGTGAGCTGTCATCTTTCCGCCACAGCAGAGTCTCCTGAAATGGGCAAAGACCAGTGAAGGCAAAGATAAGTAAAGAGATGTTATATAGAGAATATGTGTGGGTTGAGAGATGAATAGTTTCCCTCCTCATTGCCTAAGCTGCATGTGAACCTGGGTTTGTTCCTGTATCCTACAGCACTGCGGTGCTTCATTCACGCCAATATTGCTAGAGAATGCACTCTTCCACAGCGCAGCTGCCCTAATGTCAGTGGTGCATCTCCATACACGGCTTGAGTTTCTCTACCTGGTACAGAGACGCATCGTGGTAGTGGAGGTGGTGATGGTAGAAGTGAAAGAAATGTGACCGATGTAATCACTTGTCTTTTTCTGTGTAATCACGTATCTCTTAATGCCAAAAGGAATTTCTGAGAAATGCATTTTTTCGTGACTTCTTTGTTTGTGAACATTGGAGCGCACATACGTACCAGTCTCCTTTATTCTAGCGCTCACTCTTCACGTTTCCAGTGATTTTATGGGTGTGTTATGTCATCTACCCACTGGAACAACCACATAGGTTTCCTTGTTTTATTTCACGATCTGCCAAAAAGAGAGATGAATTGCATTGCTTATAAAGGTTGTTTTAAATAATTAATTGAACATTCTTTCAATACATCTATGTCTTTTAAGCTAGTTTAATAATCATTATCCATAATGTTACGTTTATTAACATTTCCATCAGACTTTTCCTATTAAAAACTAACAGGGAAATTGAGTCTCCAGCAAAGTCAATACGAATCTTGCAGAAAACTGAGAGACTCATTAACTAGTATTTTTCTTTAGTCAGACAGTTTTAAATGTGAATATCTCTTGGCATTTGATCCTCCCATTCATCCCTGTTGACAATGGCTCTGTGATTGGTCTTGCTAGATGAGACTGCATAAATTTTTCGCCCTCACTAGCTTTTCCATCTCGTTAGGTCTCTGTGACCCGACCCGTGGGTAGTCAACGGAGACTCTAGAGGGGGAGTGGGGATGAGAAAGGTACAAGAGACACAAGAAATGGAGACAAGACAGGATTCTGATCAAGTATGGTTTATTAGGCGGAAACCTTGGGTATATATACAGTGTGGAAATGGGGAGGCTGACGTCAGCAGGTAACTAAGCAACGGAGGGAGGTCCGGACAGCACGTGACTTACAGGAAACAGAAACCTAACTCAGAAAAACAGAAACTTAAGACAGAAACTGAAACTTAATTCAAGAAGACTTTTAAGATGGCTGATATATTACAAAATGGACGCTGACCGCAGGTCTCTCAGCAGTCTCCCACATCTCTGCTGCCTCACTGTGGGGAGATGCAAAATAAAACATTAGCTGAGGCATTTTTCTCATCTTCTAACATAATGAATAATTATCATTTACAGTGCCTCAAATTCAATTCAAATAATAATATAACAGTGAAAAAGCTTTCAGACAAAGAATGATGTTACACAAAGTCATTACAGATTGAGGGGACAGTGGCACTATTATTAATAGCATTGCTTTCTTGGCTACTTTGGTAATGAACTCAATTCAGAATGTGGTTACTTGAAGAGAGGCAGCCTGATGTAGTGAAATTAATGAGCCTTCAATGCTGATTCTATGAAGCCTCTTTCCTTCCTTATTTCTTTCCTTCTACTCCTTCCCTTTCTCTTTCGCCTCCACCTTCCCCCTCCTTTACCTTTGCTCCTTCTTTTCATTTTTCTTTGTCTTTTCCTTCCTCCAATAAATTGTTCTGTCACCTGGTGCCAGACATTATCCAAGATGTTATTAATATAACATCAAATTAAGCACCATCTGTGTGTGACCCACCGTAGAAACACTCTGTTGTAAAGAAAAGCAGATAGAATGAAATGTGAATGTAAGGCAGACTTGAGAACATTGCGTGGAAGAGATGCTGGGGTCTTGACAGACAGCTTCCAAAGCCACAGTTTCAATTATGCGCAGTAAGTTTGAACACACACTTTCCTTAGCATCAAAAATCTTGGCCCGTAAGGACTGGGGACACTGTCAGCAGATAGCATGACCTCCTGGTGTCTCTACCACAAAGGCAGAGCTGTTGCCATCCTTGATTAAATGCATTTGAAATTTATAGAAATTAAGGAAAGTGATGAGCAAACAACATTTCTTGGCGATGTCGATCGGCCTCATTTGAGAACAATTAAAAGAGCGTTAGGGAGGGAGGCGGGGCTCTCTCCCCTCTTCTCTGGGAGTGCACTTCTTTTCCTATGTGCGCATTTTCTTATCTGCAAGCGTGTACGTAGAAGTTCTCTCTTTTCAAGGGTTTCTAGTAGCATCAAAAGCATGAATATTTTCAGCGAGATATAAAAAATAGAATACAAACAAAATCTTCCTTCAAAAATCATCCAAAATGGCATTATCATATTCAGTCACTCAGTTCTTTTCAGGCCATAAAAGTGATATTTACGTCTTGAAAATGACTTTCATCTTTTGCTTCTTTAGCATATTGTTTCCTAGTGGCAAGTGCCTAGGAATAATTTTATCTGTTTCAAAATAAAAAGCTTAGAAGCAAGATGAAAATATCAAAGTTGTTTTGGGAGATTTATGCAAGAGAGTAATTGTATCTGTTTCATGCATGTTACGTCCAAGAAAGTGCCAAACCGTTTATATGCATTAGTAATTTTAAAGCTATAATAAAAATGGGAGATTAGTGTATGCATTTCTTTTAGAGACCAGGAAACTGAAACTTAGAAACTTTTTCCAGATGACATAAATAGTAAATAGCAGGATTCGGATAAAACAAGAGCCCATGTTGCCCAAGTATTTTAAAAATAATTATACCCAAGTGAAAATGTCCAATATGTAAACGCTTGAGTTTATTTTTCAAGAACAACATAAGATCAATGGTAACAGTAGTATATGTACAAATACCTGGCTTGAAATCATATGCAAATGTATTTGTTTATCTCTGAAGTGCACACTTTAATTAACTACATTTTAATTTAAACTTTTTTCTTGAAGGCGAAAGAAACTGTAAGCTAAGTTATAAGTAAGTAGCTTAGGAAGTTCTTCTAAATTATTGGTTTCCAGAGCCAAAATTCATTAACACCAGTTCAATGGGAAAATACATTAAAATAGTTTAATACCAAATAATTTCATGATTGTTGTCAGTTGTAGATATGTGAGGGATTTTCACTCCCATGGTGGAGAGAGTAGCACAGAAGCTTGGTTTGGGCTCAAAGACAAATGCCTGACACCCTAGGAGCCAAGGGTGAGAATATGCCATGCAGGCACTAAGGAAAGAAGGACCAGATGGCAATGAAGAGGGTGGCAGGTTGTCCTTGGACCAAGACTCACTTTCTTCATTCATGACGATGATGTCTTAGCTACTTTGACTGGAAGCGAGGAGATGATGTCCAGGCTGATCGCAAAGACTGGAGCGCCTCTGAAGAATGGAAGCCCCATCGTTTGCCTTGTATACTATCTAGGCGATGAGCCACCTTGGGTGGGTTCTCCACACCCTAGGGTGTGGAATTGCTCCGCCAGTTTAGTTAAACTTCTGCACTTCTCAAACTGACATAATCAACCACTACAGAGGGTAACAATTGTACCCAAAAATATAATTAATGGGAACACAATAACATACACACCACTCTTGATTTAGAGAAAACGTTTAGCACATATTACCTGCTGAATGAATATTAATCTTCACTACTATACGCAGAGTAAAAGTCTTACAAGACATGGTATTTTAATATCAAGTCTTACTCAGGTTTACATCATAATAGGTTTGTGAGCTTAGCATTAAATCAGTAATATTAAGACTCAATTTCCACACTTTTTAAGAGAATATTACTCATTCTAAATGCTCAAAGCTGTTATGGAGCCAGAATGAAAATGTGTGCAAAAGACCTTTGTAAAATATAAAAGGCGAATCAAATACTGATTAGCATAAACATGTTTTTATGTCTTTCTAGGTACTATAGAAGCCTCACCTTTAAACTGATTTATGGGTCAGATTTATGTTAGAATAATAATTTGGAAATATTCTTATTAACTAGAATCACATTTTGCAGCTGACTTCTAAGAGTAAATAAACTCTGAAATTAGCTCTTAGGAGAGGTGATGTATATTCCTATTGTATGAGAGAAGGACTGTGAGACTTAACTCTGGGAGCAGAGAGGGAGGGCATTAGGAAGTCATTTCTCTGTAGGTCCAATAGTACCCCACAGAGGCATACGTTAGGGACTTTTTGTGTTTGTAATGTATTTAGTGAATTGGAGGAAAGTATCTTTCTACTTTTGAATCAGATCATAGCAGCACGGACAGTCTTCAATGCACTCTAAACCTGTTCTTTTTTTTTTTTTTTTTTTTTTTTTTTTTTTTTTTTTTTTTTTTTTTTTTTTTTTTTTTTTTTTTCAATGCACTCTAATTCCTGTGCTGTGCAGTTTTCATCTCCTGCTTGCAGCTTCAAATCAGCAAAGAAACCCAAGTCAAGGCAGGAGGAGGTGGAAAACAGCACCAGCCTTCATAACGTAAATCATCTGTTTCTTAAGAAAGCGGGAGTATACCCCCGGCGGGCCCCGGCAATGTTTCTTTTACATCTCAAAGATCTGATTGTGTCCTGTGGTTATGTCTAGTTGGTTGCAGCTAGGAGGTGAATATTTGGCAAGGCATATGGCTTCTAGAACAAACTCTGAGTTTTATAAACAAGGGATATAGAGCACATGGGAGACAGCCAGTACAGCCTGACATGATACAATACCTGTGGCTGGTGGGACAAGGCCCTCTCACAAAGGTACAGGAACTCGACGATTTTTGAGATGAGAACCAAAGAACAAAGAAGAGTAGTAAAGGCAGAGGGTTTTCAGTTGGTTAGAGGTGTGAAGTTAGAAATCAGCTTTCAATACTGGCTTTCTTCAGAACTCATTCTTTTGTAATTAATTAGACTGAAGCTTTCAAGCACTGCAACTGTAGGTAAAATACAGTATTGTTCCTTATCCAAGTTTTGGCCAGGAAGAATGAATCCTGCCTGTTCTATCATCAGGATAGATGCCCTGGTGTGGAGATGCTGTGTTAAGTGCTGTTGGGGAATAGGACTCTAAAAGAAGCTTGACTGAAAAAAATCATTAAAAAGATTAGGAAGATGTCATTAGGTACAACCCAGCTGGTACCATTAAATATGTCATAGAAAGTGTAAATGCATTATAAAAGTAGTTCTTCCTAAATGGCAAAAATCCATTGACCTTACACATAAAATGAGTCAGCTAATATCTGATAGTATAGTCTTGGGGCACCTGAACTTCTTCACAAGGACAGGTAGAAGAGATAGAAATAAATATATCGAGGTTTCCTATAATGTATACTTCCGAGCACAGCGAATTATGAGAAACTGGTATTTTTGAGTCCTACTAGTTCATCATAGCTGCCTTTGCAGACTTTGAAATCAGCAGAACCAAAGGCGTAGTGGAATCCTGCAAGATTCAACTGCATGTTTTAGTTTTATGCTATTCACAGTATAACATTTGGCTTCAGCACCACCCAGTGGTAAAATTTAAAATTTCATGTTCTTGAGTGTGGATGGCATCTTATATTTACAGACAGATCCAATACAGTCAGAACCTACGCAGCCAGGAGTGTTTGAAATGTGACTGGTTGTATTTGAGATTTGCTAGCAGTGTAAATACTCACTGGTTCATTAATAAGTTTATGGTGATTGCAGGCTACAATTTAAGATATTAGATATATTTTGTTAAAGGAATGATACTAAATTTCAGTCAAACTACATTCTTATTTTTAATGTGGCTGTAAGAAAATTGACAAGCGTGTCAACAATGCTAACTTGAGGGATTTGATCATGTATTTTTGCCCCAGTAGCTCCTTTGAAATAACTATGAAAGTAAAAAAATAAGTAAATAATGTAAATCATCTGAGTTTGTTCAAAAGAACATGTGAAGCTATAAATATAAGTGGCAGGAATAAATATGTCATTTATGTATATGTGTTATCACCGAGAAGTAATAGTATTAGTATATTTATCAACTACTGAAGTTTCTGCACTGAGATTTTGGTAGGTACTGGTTATTGTCTTAAGAACACTGCCTATCTTTGCTCACTTAATCCCCACAAAATCACAAGAGGCAAGAAATACTATCATCCTTATTCTGTAAAACAGTGATGCCTGGAAAGCAGAATGCCTTGTCTGAGACCACTTGTCTATGAAAAGGCAGAATTGGGATTCGAACCCCAAAGAGTCTGGCTTTGTTACCTGTATTGTTCACTGTTCTACTGCACTCCTGCTAAAATAGAAAATGTGGATGGAAATCTTACCATAGAAAAAGTACTCTAAGCACACATATGCTCATAAGTTAAGAGAATAACTACAGGGCTTTGGAAAACTTAGTTATTGAACTCTTATGAGATCATTAAAATGAATTGTGTGAAAAATTCATTTATAAATAGTACATTTCAGGTTACCCAGTGAGTACTTAGTATCCATCACAATTAGGAAACAGCACGAGGGTACTAAGGTGGATGTGTGATTTGTCTTGTGAGTCTTACAAGTTGAAGAGGCCCATAGACAAATAACATAGATGAAGTATAGAGAAGAAAAGTTCCCAGAGGAGATGACATATATGGAGAATTTTGAAGAAAAAAAATATTAATTTCCAAGCAGAAAAGAGAGGGAATCCAGAGTTCCATCCTAAAGGGGCAATTTGAGCAAAGTTATTTACCTGTGAGATGGTAGGACCCATTCAGAATACTAGGAACAGCTCAATGTAGTTTGAGCTTAAAATTGTGAAAGGAGAAAAAACAGTGTTAATCTAACTGGGCAATGGTAAAAAAAAAAATTAAGTCAAATATATGCCAGCCTGAAAACCTATTGATGTAGGAGAAAATGATCATATGTGTGAGATTATATTTTATAAGTTTGATCAAATTTATTATTGTTGTTATGATTCTCATGTGCTATACTATTGCAATTTTATGTAATGAAATAAAAATTCATAAGGGGAAACATCTTTAAAGCTACAGTTTACAGAACTAATTCAAAATCAAGTCCTTGGACCCTTTAGAAAGTTGTGTGGCCCTGTGAAGATCAAATGAAATCATGAGTGTGACTGCACTTTGAAAACCAGCCAGACCAAGTAGGTGTGGGCCGTGCAGTGATCATTGCCACTTTGGAGTTGAATCAGTCAGCTCTTTAACGTTCTACAGCACAATTACTTTTAAAAGTAAATTTTTGGATCCCCTCTCTTTTACTGTACTATAGTGAATGTCAGAAAGTTTTATCAGTCCCATCACTACAAAAGTGATATATTTGCCTATAAGAATATTTCAGATTGCAATAAAGCATCCATTGGTTTTGACTAATATGAACGGTGAATTTGGTGTAATGATCAAAATGCATATGTATGTAGGCAAACCAAGACTAATTGAAAAGCCAGTACAATTTGATCTCCTCCGTGACTTTTTAAAAGAACCTCAATAGGGATGTAAAATAGCACCTGGAAATATCCTATGGACTCACAAAACAATTATTTTCAATGTAAGGAAAAAGAAAGATTCAGCATAGGGTTTTCTCCAGTCATCTCATCAGTAAATTAGCTTCCCTAAAGACAGCAACACAGAAGCAAGTCCCCAGTTCTGCCTGCCTGCGCGGGCTAGGTGCAAACAGGCGCAGTCTGCGATGGGGCGGATTAAACTGCTCTGGGGATGAGTGCATTCATTATGTTTTGCTGACATATCCCAATAAAAAGGCGAACAAGTAAAATAAAATGTACATCTTTGAGGCCTGAGAGGGCCAGAGTGTGAGAGTTTCTGGGATGGAGACCTGGGAATTGGCATCGCAAGCAGGCGTGCCAGATGATCTTCATGCTTTGAGAAGTTCGGGAAGCTGGGACCAGACTGTGTTTCCCAGACAGGCTGAGTGTGCAGACCAGGGACTGCTCTGTGGGCTCTGACTATCTACTCTTCCAGAGATTAAGAGCTGAGTGGTGTTTCTGGTACAGTTTTCCCCTTAGAAATACCAACATTAGGCCACGGCTGTCATGAAGGGGAAGCGTAGCTCAGCTATCGCTGTCCCTTCCGGACTCTTCCCTCCCACTTCATCTTGTCTCAGGATTCCGGGGGAGGGAAGCAGGAGCGTCTCGCTGCCGACCCTGCCCATCGGCTTTGTGGCCATGCTGTTGAATCCTTCTACCAGTCGCTTTCCTGGTATTTAAGAAAGAAGGAAAAAAGTCTTCCTCTTATCCCGTAGAGAGATTTAGCCCCTTACTAACTGCTCTGGGAGGAAAAGATTTTTGAAATATGATGTTAAATGAGTAGTAGGTGTAAGTTTCCAGCCTGCTTACAAATGTAGGTACACCCCAGTTACCCATTACTTTTCAGCACTTTCTTTTCATTTCACAATGTCTATCGTATCTCCTAGTTTTTATTCACTCTTTCAGGTTCTTACACTAGTGAGACAATATGTTGCTTACACGTGCAGGTCTGATTTATTTCACTTATTTCACTTCATGGTGTCTAGTTGTGACTATTTACCTATAAAAGCCTCGAGTTTATCTTTCTTTATAGCTGAGTAATATTCCTTTATATAAAACTACCACAGTCTTTTTATCCGATCCTCAGAGGACATTTGGGTTGCTTCCACAATTTAGCAATTACAAATTGCACCGCTATAAACACAGGTGCACATATATCGCTGTGATATGATGTTTTCAGACCTTCTGGGAAAATACCCAGAAGGGGAATAGCTGGGTTGAATGGGACCTCTAGTTTGCTGAGGAATCTCCAAACTGATCTCCACAGTGGTTTCACCAGTCTGCATTCCCACCAGCAGTGGAGCAGAGTTCCTATTTCTCCACAGCCTCTCCAGCATTTGTTATTGGTTCCTTTCTTAATGATAGCCATAACTGGGGTGTAACTGGGTGTGGGAAAGGAGAAAGGAAAGAAGGGGAAATCACATATGTGTGTATATACAGGAGAGCTAACAGTTGTACTACTGTCTTCTATTGCTTTACTGAAAGGAACACTTAATGATTACTGGTTTGATCATTATTGCATGTCTCTATTTGTTTTCCTGAGAAATCACTTTGAAGATATCAACATGTGATACAACAACCATTGTTAATTTCTTACCACTTTGTCTGTAACTCTGTATTGCTTGTCTTGTTCTTATGCTATTTTGTAAATGGATGTCTGTTAATATGTTTTCTTCCTTTATTTTTAAAATTTAAAAAATGAAAAAAAACTCTCAAAGCTATGGATTAAAAAAGGAACAAATATAGATACATCCTTCTATATGCTCGATATTTTCAGTACAAAGTGAATGAGATTGTTTCTTCATATGATACTTGTTTTTTATGATAATTTATAATTTATTAGAATAATCAAGGTGTATGACATAAATGTTTTTTCACATTTACTTGAAGGTTATGAAAGGTGTTTGTTTGCTCTGAATACCTGCCTTCACTCTGTGCCTCAAGGATTCATTGCTATGGTTGTTTAACATGTTAAGAAACATATTTAGGATAATTTAATTAAAAGGAAGTATTTGAGGTAAGATAATATATGACAATACTGTCTTGAGTGAGGTAATGTGTATAAAATTACAAACCAATTTTTCATTGTGCCTTAAATTTTTCTCCATCAAATGTTGCATCTCCTTCAACAAATGCAATATCGAAGCAGCACAAGGCAGCATAATGACCAAATTCAGCCCAGGTTAAGACGAATCATTAGAGATTTATCATATTAAATTCCTTTTACCCAGAGCTCACTAACCCATAGTGCCCTCCCTGCCAATGAGGTGACTGGCAGTTATAAAGGCTGCATGAATTTTAATAATAAAGATAAAATGTTTACTCAGGAAAAATTGGTAAATATGGATTCTATAAACTACATTTTCTTATAAATATTAGGTTACAATGATCTGATTTACATGCAGACCTCACAAACCTCAGTGGGCTTCTGTAGTGTACCATATCCTTCAGCAAAATGTAATGGGACTTATCCTTTTTAATATAAATGATTCCCCATGGCAAGTCTTTTTATTAAGAAAAATAAGTTGATTAAGGTAAAATCAACACTTCTGATTTTATCATGTATTCATGAAAGAAAATTCTAGAAAGAGGGAGGGAAGATATTTTAGAGACATAAATCAGACCAAGTTTCACGCAAATGAGACTGTTGTGTATTCGGGGAACAATTCAAAAATAAACTTAGTTACAACATTGTGAATTAACAGTAAAGTGTATTTTGAAAAAAACTCTGCCCACTGAAAAACTGAAGTCATCCAAAAGAGATTAACTGGAAAATGATGTCCTTGCAATTTAGTTTTTATGATGACTGTATAGTTTCTACTTATAAAATCTAACCTCTTTTATGTATGGGTATTAATTCTTTCATTAAAAAGACTCCTCAACTTCCATTTTCTCATTTTAGATCTGGCTGTTAATTAGGAAAAAGTACTAATTTCCATCTTACTATTTCCATTTGGAGCATTATTAGAACTTGGAACAAAGTTGAATGTTCCCTGTTTTTAGGTTCATTTTCACAGTAAAGGAATTTGGGAACTAGAACAGCATCACCTTATAAAATAAATATACATTTACACTTTTTGCCCCATTTTGACTTTCGCAGTATTGGGGACTGAACTCAGGGCCTCACACAGGCTCTGCTTGCTGAGTTAAATCCCCAGGCTTTTTAAAATTTTATTTTGAATTTTGGGACAGGGTTTCACTAAGTTGCCCAGACTGGTCTTAAATTTTTTCTTCCTTCCTTCCTTCCTTCCTTCCTTCCTTCCTTCCTTCCTTCCTTCCTTCCTTTCTTCCTCTCTCACTTTTTTTCTTTTTTCTTTGTTTCTTTGTTTCTTTGTTTCTTTCTTTCTTTCTTTCTTTCTTTCTTTCTTTCTTTCTTTCTCTCTTGAACTAGGGATGTAGCTCAGGGGCATACGTGCCTGCCTGGCAAGTGTAAGGTCCCGAGTTGAATTCCCAGTATCTGCCCCCCAAAAAATTCCTTCCTTCCTCTTTCCATCCCTCTCTGTCTCTCTTTCTTTATTTTTTTCTGTCTTTTTGAAACAGGGTTTCACTATGCAGTTCAGCCTGGCTTTGAACTCATTTTGTAGCCTAGGCTAGTCTTGAACTTGAGGCAATCCTCTTGGCTCAACCTCCAGAGTACGAGGATTATGGGTGTGTGCCACCACATCTGGTTGGATTTAATTTTTCAATCCTCCTGCCTCAGACTCCCAAGTAATTAGAATTACACACACACATCCCCACACCAGTTCATAGATATTTTAAAACGCATTTAGAGACTTCAGGTGGAAAAGGGAAGATACCACCCTTCCAGCTGTAGCCTTCAGAAACCATTCTGCCTTAGCCTGTGTAGCACATGTGTGCTCATGTGTGTGCATGTGACTGTCATTCTCTCTCAGTTTATGGATGTGTACATGTATTTAGAGAAACAGAGATAGAAAAACAGAGAGGTGGGGGAGAGAGACAAGAGACAGGAAAAGACTGGTTACATTTTCAGTAGGGGAAAACTTGTACTAAATTTATTAAAAACAAGGTGCATAGCAACCCCCCTTTATTTCCTATAGGAAATCTGGCAAAAATTAAAATATGAAATTAATAGGAAATTTTGAGACATAGTTGATATACATGAGAAGATAATGGACATGACATTGACTGTTTTCACTCACATAAAACGAAGGAGGGGGATTAAAATAAGAGTGTGATACTGCATCGCTTTCCAGATGTGACCTCAGCAAACAGTCTTGTCATGTGTGAAACTTTGTTGGTTACCAGATTCTTTAAAATGATTTCATGACTTAAGGCAAAGTGTGTGTGTGTGTGTGTGTGTGTGTGTGTGTGTGTGTGTGAGAGAGAGAGAGAGAGAGAGAGAGAGAGAGAGAGAGAGAGAGAATGAACTACATAGCAAGAGAGACTCTAAAACTAAATTCTGCTATTGATCCATTAACTTTAGAATAACAAGTTGTCAAACTAAATGTTACTCACATTGAATATCAGCCCTGACTCAGACTGGAATTCCATGATTAATTGTGCAACTATTAACATCTTGGAGAGGCAAAAGAACATGAGGAGCTATGACATAATGCACAAAATTCACTGACACGAGAAATAGACAAGTTCCTGATTAGAGGTTTTAGGATAATTTATGGCGTTCTTCCTGTACCTGTGTCTTAAAGATATTTTCTTACTCTGATCTGTGTCAGTGTAACATTGGACACAGAAGTGGTAAAGATGAAGCTGTCATGCTAAG
The DNA here is from genome assembly GCA_004027595.1 of Dinomys branickii. Lineage (NCBI taxonomy): Eukaryota > Metazoa > Chordata > Mammalia > Rodentia > Dinomyidae > Dinomys > Dinomys branickii. Next base: position 58,279 of record PVLD010000662.1, read on the forward strand.
TAATCAGCATGCATATTTGGAGAGAATAAAAAAATAGGTGTAAATAGTATCACCACAGTTAGGAGTCAAAATGTCATTTTCATTGTTAGAAAACTAGATGTTTTAACTAGATGTTTTAAGAAATTTAAACAGGTTTTAATTTAACAAGGTCTTGAATGAAGTTTTAAAACCAAATAATCAGATCTGATGAAGAATTGCAAAGCATTTACATAGGATTTATTCAGTAATTTTATTGTTTGAAATTAAAAAACCCAATGTATCTCCATTTCCTAGACTTATTTTCCATACATTAAAATGAAGTTTTGTGCTGTGATGAATCTACAAATCTCTAAGAGTGCAATGCCGTTTTTGTGCATGCTTTTTAGTAACTAAAGACTCATGGTTGAATTCTATGTTCATTTCATATACTTTGTGCAATTTAATCCTAACAGGGCAGAGATAATAATCACTTTTAAATTTTTTGTTTTAAAGAAAAAACAATAAAAAATAATAGTACAGAGTTTCAAAACAAGATAATAGATTAACAATGGCTAATATATTGCATATTTTTATCTTAAAGGACTTGCTCAGATTACAAGAGATAGGTATGAAAGATTAATCAAACAGGATAAGCACAAACCATTCTAATGAACTAATAGAAATGAGTAGCTCAATTATCTTAGCTGTCTTGTCTGTGTGTGTGTGTGTATATATAATTAACTATATATAAAATATCATATATATGTAATTTTTTTTCTTTTCTCTCCCTTCTTTTCTCCTTTCCCCCATCCCAGTTGTTTTTCCTTTTGAGTAATTACTTCCTCTTTCACAATACGCACTGCACCTCTTCAATCTTATTTACTGTTTCAGTTCTTACACTAGGGAGAAAATTCAATGTTTACACGTATGACTTTGATTTATTTCACTTATGAATATGGTCTTTAGTTACAGCTATTTGCCTATATAAGCCTGGAGTTTGTGCCTTTTTATAGCTGAGTAGTACTCCGTTGTGCAAACATATCACATCTTTTCTATCCATTCCTCAGCTGATGGGCATCTGGGTTGTTTCCAAGATTGAGCTATTATAAATTGTGCTGCTGTATGCAGCATATGTATCACTGTGATGTAATGTTTTATAGGAGAACCAAATGAGTCTCAGAGAAGTTCTTTATGTGAGGGTTTTGAAGGTTGAATAAGCTAATGGGTAGTAGATGACAAAAGCTAAGATCCAGGCCCCTAGATAAACCAATTTCATTTTAAGGTAATAAAAGTTATGATTACTCAAGATTGTCTTTAAAAGCATACATTTCCATGATGGACCCAAAGACTTAAAAAATTTTCAAAACATTGACATTATAGAGATTAAATGCTTAAATAATTTGATTTTATTTTTTATTTTGTCTGTTTTTAGAGTTTATAAGGGAATATCAAAATTACTAACTTCTTATGAATGTGAACTTAAATTTCTGATGACCTTAAATTAATTGCAGTAATATTTAAACTGCATTGAATACTTCTATTTTTATTCCTACATACTGCATTTTTTCAACCTTTGAAGCTCTAACTTTCCCAAGAATTATTGTTCTTATGTGTTTATGCATTGTGTGTGTGTTTGTAATAGTAATAAAATGTCAACAATCAGACTAATATAGTACTTGAAAGATTCAACAGCTTTTTGAAGTAATGGCTCCATTTATTAAGCCTGAAATGAGAGTGTCTGTGCATACATTACAATGTTCTATTTCAGAATAGCTAGGATTGTTTCCTTTAATAAGCATTCTGACAATGAACTAGCTGCATAGTACTCTGTAGGTGCCTTTTGACTTACAGATATCACCTTTCTTACATGATATAGAAATTATGTACTGCTTTATAGAAACATACATTACCTTTATATGTCAAATAGACATGGTTGTAGATTTCTGTGTGGGAAAAAAACAGTATTTTAGGGTTTTTTTTTAGCAGTGGTTGTTTTGCTAATTAAAGGAAATCACTAATGCTATTGGTAAGTTCCATTAAATTCAAATAGCTACCAGTGTATGTGCACTGTTTTTCTTAAGACTTATAAGTGATATATGCAGAGGAGATCTTGATAAATAAAATTAGAATATTGGATAGTGTTTTCAGTATACCATTTGGGAAGTGTGGTTTTATGATATTAGTGTGAAAAATGATTGTCCCCTTCCTGCCTGTGAGTTTATAAACTAGGTTTCCATACTCTACCCACTGGCTTCTGTGTAACCTAATACACCTGGCATTTTACTGTGAGAGCTATAGCTCACTATCCTGGCACACTTCCAGCCCATCTCTATGGCCTCTTGTCTGCACAGCCACTATTTCAGACAAGCTGACTCCCAAGTGATTGTACTGAATTGATTTTGTTGTCAGTGAGGCTATTACCTGCAAATTGAGGTAATGGAAGTCTAAGAAATGAAAAACATAACTGTCCTTTAAGGAGATTTTTAATTTATATGTCACTAAATTGATTCTTTTTGTTTACTAATTTCTCCCCAGCTAGTCAAATGTATTGGACTACCAGCACTGTTCATGTCCTTGGTTACTTGTCAATCAGTTTATTTGTACATTGATTTATTTTGTTTATTTAATTAAGCTAGTATATGTAAATTAGTATATATGTGTGCATGTGGGTCAATAAAGTATTTACATTTTTAGAAATAATTTCAAACAATCAAACATTGCAGTGTATGGATGTCATGGTATAAGGCTTTATTTCCCTTTTTAGGGCTAAGGCAAATACTGGACAATTTTAGTGCTTAATAGTCACAAAAAGAAGAAAGTTCCTAGGGAATAGCCAAATCTTTTCCCCAGAGTTACAGTTCCCTTTTAAATTACCATTGAATTCATAGCCTGTGCCACCAATTTCAAACTTGTTTCTATTACTAAACACTATTTGGATGAATTTTGTCCCATAGAAATCTCACTCTACTAAAATTTTAAAATTTGTAAAGACTTTAGCACTTCTACCCTTTTTAAAGTCAGGATTTAAGAAGCTGAAGACAGTAACAATTCAAGTGTTTGCTGAGATGCTAAATATGCCCAAAATAGGTAACAGGTTGTCATGATTTGTGTCTGGTATCGATGTCCCCACAAAGCCTCGTGCAGTCATGTGGCAAGCTTCTAGAGTTTGTGACTGATTCCTGGGTGTGAGTGTTACACCCACCCTGGGGCAGGGAGTTTGCTTACAATGTAAGAGAGGGAAAAGGCTGCTTGCCACTGTTTCCCCCTTTTGTTCTTGTTTCTTTTGCTAAGTTCCACTGCCATGAACTGTTGCCCTCTGCCAAGTGGCACTCTGACTTGAAACCAGCCAAGTATAGACTGACAACTCCATAAACTGTAACCTAAGTAAACCTTTCCTTCCTTCATTTTGCGCGTTGCATATTTTGTCTCAGCAATGAGAGAAAAGTAACCAAGACAAAATTTGGTACCAGGATTCGGGTTCTTGCTTTAACTGTACCTGACCATGTGGTTTTAAAATCCTTTGGAAATGGCTTGTGGGAAGAGTTTTGGAAAGGTTCAGAGATGTTGCCTGAAAGAGAAGCACTAGAAATCTTCAGCTGTTCTCTTCTGTCTGGGAGATTCTGCTCAGATCTCAGAAGCTCAGAAGGCTGATAGAAATGCCACCAGTAAAGGCCAGATTCAGGAGGTTTCTGCTGAAAAGGACTTCATTGGTTGTTGGATTCCACATGATGTGTGTGATGGCTTTGCAGAAAGTTTGTCTGCAATTTGCTTGGGTCCACAGACTTACTAAGACTGAGATTAAGGGCAGTGGACTAATTAATCTGGCAGAATATATTTCAAGGCAGAATAAATTTCAGAATAAATTTGAATATTAAGGTGGTGGCAAGGCTATTGTTGGGGGATTTTAGCCAGATCAATGTTGAGAACCAAGAGCAAAGAGTCAAGCAGAGTGATTTAAAATGTTGTAAACTTGGCCAGGAAGGAAGCTCCAGTAAAACTCTGGACTATAAAGATAGAGGTGAGGAGATCTCCATTGCTGAGGAGGAACAAGAGAATATAAATGATGACCTAAGGGCATCACTGGGAGAAGCAAGTCTCCCTCCCTTTGCAGCCTCAAACAGGCAAAAGTGAAAGACTTTGCTTTGAGGGGAAAGCTGTAGAGCGCCATGTTCCAGAATGACAGCAGCGGCCCCACCAAGTTCCAGAATGGCAGCAGCATAGAGAATTTGTTCCTCAGAAGTGGATTCAGAGTGCCCAGAAATCCAGACACTTGACCCCTATGGCCAAGAGGGAGGAAAGTTTGGCTACTGCTCCAGATGGCAGCAGACCTTGCATCCTCCACATAGTGCTGGGTTTAGGTGCACGCAGAATGCAAGAGTTCTGAGATTAAGAGGGCTTCCACCCAGATTTCAGAAAGCCTTGGGAGACCAGGCAGTGTGCCCCAGAGAGGGCAGCGTGTGAAGCTGTGAGTATAAAGTGAAACGTACATTGGAGAACCTAGAATCTAGAAGTTTGGAAAAGCCAGGAATATGGATTGTCTAAGGAAAGCTGCAAGGAGAGAGCAAAGCAGACCTAAGAGAGATGCCATTGGAACTGTAACCACCCAGAAGTGCCATAGGGATAGAGTCACTCAATCCCTTTGGAACTCACAATGTGCCACAGAGTGCTTCAGATGCTGGACATGGAACTATAGAACTTAATGTTTTCCCTTCTGGATTTTGAACTTAGTTTCATCCCAATGCTCTGTATCCTCCTGTCTGTAATGGTCTTGGTAATGGTAATGTTTATCTTACCTCCTTTTGGAATGGTAATGTTTATCTTGTGTCATGAAATGTTGGAAGTGTTCAACTTTTCTTTGGTACAAGGGCTTTCAACTAAGAGTTTGCCTTATATTGAGGAGGAGACTTGGTACTTGGACTCTTCAGCAATGCTGAAACTGTTAGGACTTTGGCAACTCCTAGAGATTGACTAGAATATCTTCTGCATAAAGAGTTGTACATGAGTCTTTGGAAGGCCAGGGGTAGAATATTATGGTTTACATCTGGATGTCACCACAAAGCCTCGTGCAGTTATGGTGGGTGGAGTCTAGAGTTTATGATTGATTCATGAGTGTGAGTGCTACACCCACCCTGGTGCAGCTAGTTTCCATGAGATGTAAAGGAGGGAAAGAGGCTGCTTGCTGCCACTCCTCCTTTTTGCTCTTGTTGCTTTGCTGTTTTCCACCATCATGAATTGTTTCCCTCTGCCATGTGCCACTCTACCTTGGAACCAGCCAAGTATGGAATGAACCTCCACAAACTATAAGCTAAATAAACCTTTCCTTCCTTCATTTTGTACACTGGGTATTTTGTCTCAGCAACAAGAGAAAATAACTAAGACATAGGTGCTAGGTGTTTAGATATCTGTGCACAGAGCAGTTGGAATAACTGTATTAATATTTTGAGTTAAATTTTCCTGTGAAATAAATTTATGGTTTAGGTCTGTCTTGTGGGCATTGAGAAATTACTGCGATAGGAGAGAAGGCTTATAATGATCAAGTAGATTCTTAGAAGACCACTCTGGCTGCCCTCTGCTGGAAAGACTGAAGTGAGTTGAGCTTGGAATCAGGTTGCATCAGTCTGGAGCTAATGCAAGATAAACCAAGACCAATAACTAGAGTGGTTTGGAGAGGTCTGGATGTCTGCCATATCATGGAGGTGCTTTTTCATTTGGGATTTAAGAGGCTATTCCCTGTGATTCTGTGTCTCAGGCTGGGCTGTACCATTACATCTTACAATAGAGAGGGAAAGCAGTCAATTTACTCTTCTTACAAACCCTTGCTTTAGCTCTATGCTATTTTATTTATTTAGTTAATTTTTTGTGTGATTCTCATAAACATGCCTTGATACATCTCTGGAGCCAAGAAATCCCTTTGTGCTTTCTCTGATTACCTGTAGTCTAACTCCCCCTTTTCAGAGTTCCTACACAAGTAGAAACTTCCATTTGAAATGGAATCCAGGGCTGGGGATATAGCTCAGTGGAATAAGCGCTTGCCTAGCAAGCGCAGGGTCCTGAGTTCGATCCCCAGTACCACCAAAAAAAAAAAAAAAAAAAAGTAGTATCACACTGAAATGGAATCCAACCATACTGGGTGAAATGATAATATGAACAATATCTTCTTTTGCATGTTCATTTTTAGTTATGTCTTAGGAATGTGTTAACAGTTTGAAAACACTGCCGTGTGTTTGTAGTATTTCTCAAAGAGTAGCCTAGGATCATCTGCATCAAAATTTAGTGAAGGCTTGACCTGTGCAGGTACAGGTACAGGGCCTCAGGTATGGGGCTTTACATGTAAACTTGTGGAAGGAGTATGTGATGGTAGGATCGAGGATCTGCAGTTTTAACTGGCACTCTGTTGTTGCTGATACTAGCAGTCAACAACCCCAATTTTGTGAAAACTATTTTTGTACCTACCAATACTGAACTAATTATTTTAATTGAATTATTAATTTTCTTTCTTTGAGCTCTGTGAAGTTTACACTTTATCTTTTGTAAGCAATAGCCAATAAATTCTATCTGCTTACTAAAGCAGCCTTCAATGGTAACAAAATAAGAGCTGGCAGAGAATGAAGTTTCTGTATAAAGAGAAAATGCGAGTGGTGTGCTGAAGTCTAGATTGCTCTGGGACCCAGTCTGTACTGGAAAAAATAAAAAGATACTTGTGTAACAATTTATAATATTCACCACAGTCCCTGCATCTCCCCACCGTGTCTCATTATCTGGTGTCTTATCTCTGGTGCGGTTTCTACATTCTGATTTAATCCAGTCCCGTGCCCTCCTCAGCCTCACTGTGCTCACTGGAAAGCAGGCTCTGGGCTTGTCAACATAACGTGAAGTCCATGCCTGCTTTGGTTTGGATGTCAGATGTCCCCAGAAAGTCTCTGTGTTACACTCTAGGTCCCCTAGGAGGCCATTTGGAAGACAGGGTCTAGTAGGAGGGTTTTTTGTTGTTGTTTCTTAGGACATGCTTTGAAAGTCACATTTTCATTTATTTACTTTTCCTCTCACTTGTTTTTCCAGAATTCATTTCTTGTTAGTACATGTTTGCCCTACGTAATGATTACATTCATTGTGGAGAGTTGGTTCACGTACGCGACACATCGTGATTCTCTTTATCCCTCCCTCTCCTTTCTACCCCCCCCACCACCCGTCCATATCTTGGCTCCCTTCCCTTGTGCGAAAGCTTTGCCTACCTATTTCCTGTTCTCTATTTCTAATTTTCTCTTTTGTTTATACTTTGAGTTTCTTATATAAGAAAATTCATGCTATAAATAAGCTCATGTGTGTGATTCATGCCACTTAGTGTTATGGTATAAAGTGCATCAGTTTTCTTACAAATGAATTAAATTTATCGTTTGTATGACAGCGTAACACTCTGTTATATATAAATACCAGAATTCACTTTGTGCTATGCTCAATATCCTTTTACTGTGGGATATATTTATTGAGATTAGTGCTAAGTTTTAGAGCTAATTTGAAAAGAATTTGACTTCACATACAGACTTCTTAAATAAATAGCATAACATTTTTCTGTTCTGTGTGTCTTTTTAAACTTTTGTAGAATTTTTGTAACACAAGACTTTTGTAGTTTTAGGTAAGGTCATTAATCATTTTTAATTTTTATTAATATTGATTGTGATACATTAGATCGTTTTCCATCTTGTATTTTCCATGCAGTTGTCACTGTACTTAGAAATTATTTTTAAAATCAAGCCATCATAACCTCTACTGGACTCTGAGTTAATTTTCTTGAATTTGTAAGGTCAGTACTTATACTAAAATTAATTTCATTTCTTTTTTACTTTTTTTCTTTCCATGAACCTTGTGACATTGAGACAATTAAAGAATGGTGTTACACAAGTCAGCATCAGGGGCCCAGTGTGGTCATTTGTTTGATGTTTGATGGACCAGTTTAATGAGCTACCATCTGAGCATCCGTAAAATTGGGGAGTAATCTTCCTCATCTCATGAAATTGCCTAGAGAATGAAAGAAGATAATGATGTTAAAATTCTTTGAACAGGCTTCATAGCAAACACTTTCTTTAAACCTATAATAAGACAGAAAATTGAACCTTTGCTGTTAGCTATAGATCTGGTCTCTAGCCTTAGAAGACAATGCTTTAGAAACCAGACATCCTCTCTGCAACTTGCTGATCAAAAATCTAAAGGACAATCAGAACTCAGGCTAACTGTAGTGTATTGATTAGAAACCGAACATCTCTGAGGTCCAGAAATTTTTACTATAGTAATGAATCCTAGGTATACTTAGGCAAGCACTTTGGTTTTGTTCTACCCTGTGTAGATGGGAAGGAGATATCCTATTCAATGAGAAGGTAGAGTTTCCAAGAGGCCATCTCAGCATGCTAGTTGACTGCTAGATAAACAGACAGAACTCTTGTTACTCTGATAGAAATTTGCTAAGTAGCAAAAACTCAGAGCTAACCTAGGGCACTGAGTGGAATTTAATGCGCAATATTTAGGAGAGCTTTGAAATGTCTACAGCAATGGGTAGTATGCATAAACACAGCACAGCCTGGTCCTGCTTCCTCCCAGGAGAATTATGCAGGCGAGTGCCTGACTAGAGCTTCTGTGATAACAAGACAGGACAGAGAGGGATTGCTTTTGGTGAGTCAAGGATGTACTGATTCCCACTGGTCTAGTAGATGTCTTAGAAGATAATTATAGTTTGTGTAATGGGTTTTTGAATATGAGCATTGCCCCCCAAGGTCCCAGGACCTGGTAGTTAGATTTTGGCAGGATATTCTTGAGTAGACCGGAGGTAAAACAGCCATGGCTAGAGATCAGCTAATGCTTGTACCACCCATGTCTGAGAAAAGCAAACTACAAATCACCCGGTGTAGGGAGTCTATTTATGCCCCAATTGAGAACCATCATTTGGATTCCTGACACCAAAGCAGCCCCAGCTGGTTGATCCCTGCTATGTGCTTATTTTCCCATCTGCTCCTTTCCCACCCAGAGGGGTCTGAAGGGTGCTTCAGAAGGGTCTGAAGCAGCTGAGTGTGTGGCATGGAAAGATATAAATGGAGATAAGCAGAGAGGGATTTCTCCCTCCCCACTGTCAGTCCTTAGCACTGGACTAAAGATGGGAGCATGCTTCAGGGGAGAAGCTTGCGCTGGAGAAACAAGTGTTTATTAAATTGGTTTCAAGTGATTCATAGAGAAAATTAAGACTTAGCTACTACAGTGAGACTCTTAAAACAGAATTGTTTGTAGAGTCATGGATATCATACTAGTTTATTCAGAGATGGGGAAGAAATATCCTACAAAACAATTCAAAAGCAGCTTGTAAGGAAAAAGAATTTTATTTCCTGTGATTCCTCAAGAAGTTTAGGCCATTAATTCAAGAAGTTATACATCCATCCACAGGATGTTACAAGTTAACAAAACAGAATATTGATAGAACCAGTAACGTGTCCAAATTAATGATAATATCCACTCAGGGAAATTCCTGAGGGATGAGTCAATAAAATTACTTGTATCAATGAATGAATTCTATTTATTGATATTTTCAGTTCAGCTCTTTCTGGTTAGTATTGCCATCCTAAATAAAATTATAGTAATTGGATTTGCACTGTAAAACTTTGCCTCACACTTCCATGTTCAAAGTCACAATTACTTATCCACAGACAGAGTGGATGACTTGTCCTTGAAGGTAATGCTGACCACTTCCAAGACTGCGTGCCAGGGTTTGGAGAAGAAGAACATTTATCCAGCAAGCCATGAGTCTATGATTCTCTTGAGGCGCATCATGTATATGCTTCTCATTTAGTAAGGTATTTAGCAACATTTCATGTTCCCCTTTGAGTTTTTAGTTTTTACATTGCTGGCAGTAGAATAGCACCCAGACCTGTACCGAAATGAATCCTAGCACCTTAGTTAAGGCCAACCATAACAAAAAAGTGCAAAAATGTAGGCGGCTTGTCAGAACAAAAGGTTACTTGCGGACTTTATGAATCCCGTGTGGGTATTTCTGATAAGCACCGGGTGTCATCTCCAGGACTCAGTTCCCTTATATTTTATTGCCCCGTTATCTTCAGCATATGGCTTCCAAAATTCTTGCTAAAGGAGGAAAAAGCGTGAGAGTCAAGTTGGGAAGTTTCTGTGGCCAAGTCATAGTTTCCAACTTTTCCACAGGAGTCCACTGGTCATTTATTTACAAGGCCATGCTATACCACAAGAATAGATGGGATTGGTTGATTGCTACCACCTGTCATATTCTCCCTATATTCAAATTTGTTTATAATCATGTTTTTAATTTTATAACCCTCACTTTAAATTCAAGTGTATAGGGCAGATTTTCTTTTCCATTTCCAAAGCTTCTCACCCAGTATTCTCTTATGTGAACTCAGTGCTTCTTCATAGGAACATTTTCTTTTGTCTCAGCTCAGTGGTTCTTCAGGGGCCCTTGTCTTACAATTCCAGGTCAAGCAGATTATTACCCACTTGTTTGTACACTAACACGTGTCTAACACATGCTTTATCTTTTCATTATCCTAAGTATTTGTGGGAATTATGTAGGTGTAGAAACTTGGAATAAATTTGAAATTCTTCCTTTTGCATCAGGATTTAAATCCAGCATTTCTCTTTGGACTATATTAATATCTTAGTTAAATAACTCATTCTATTACAGACAGTTTTTTGAGATACTTAATGAAGATTATGCACTTCTGCGCCTTTTACATTTTTGTTTTCAGAGTGACTTTGAAAATGTATTTGATTTTAGGGTTAGGAATTCTGCTTCCAAAATGAGACATATGATGTGAGTTCCACATGGTTCCATTGTCTCAAGGTTTCAAGACGACCTTTGTGGTGTGTGTGCTTTTCTCCTGTCAGCCTTGATGACGTGGGTGTATTGCAAGTCTCCTACAATGGAGAAAAGTCTATAAATATGATGGTGGGGTGGAATAGGGTTGAGGGAAAGTCAGTAACAAAGATTTCTGTGTTAAGTGAAAGTAAATGTGGTGCATTAACTGCTTTCTGATCAAATTCAAGTGCTAGAACAGACCTGAACTGCTATATCTTCCTTCAAATAAGGGATGTAGCTGAGTTAACGGTAGCCACTTTTAAGGGATGTGTTAGCAGAAGACAAGAGAGCTACATGACTTTACCCCATATTACCGTCCTGTGAGTGTACGGGGTGTATATACTACGAAAATTCTCTTTAAGTATGTTGCCTCCCTATAAAAATTGACAGGGTCATTCATGAAAAAAAATTCTGCGTATTGTATGCCTTCAAAAATTTCCCATAGGATATGTAAAAAAACCAAACTAACTGTTAGAAAATAAACTGTGAGATAAAACTATATAAACTGTAAAATAAACTGGGCAGGTTGAAGTCAGACCATCTCACTAACCACAGTTCACTCTTTTTCCAAATCAAAGAACTCTGAGATGTCATATATTGATTCATGCAGTGTTGACGGATGTGTCAGAATCTCCTTTATACAGTTCAGCTCATGCTATGAGTAGTGTGAGAATAAAAACTGTCAGTGAGCCCCGAAAAGTGTCCTGTGTTTTGACCGTTTGAAAAACTAACTAGTGCCATCTCTTAGCAGAGGACAAATTCAAAATATATACCCTTTACTTCCTTATAACACCAAAGTCATTTCCAGAGGTGAAATTGTCTGCAGCAAAATACTAATGCAATTAAGTATCCTCTTCATGCATCGTGCAGGAATTAGTGTACAACCGAAATGCTTGATAATATTATTCCTCAGCTGTACCATCCTGAAAAATAAAGATGTGACATGGTAATGAGATACTTATTAATGGCACTGCAGAAGAACAGGATTAATGGAATTCCCCAATGCAATTTATTTCATCATAGTTTTAGTCATTGTAGATAGATTACTAAAGTTTTTATGACTGCAACAATAAAGGATTTAAAAATTCATTGCAAAAATCAACATGCTGAGGGCCTACCTTCTTAATCAACTGGAATAGCAATAATTTAGTGCTGCCAAGACTTTTATATATTTGCTTGATATTTTTTTTTCTGGTACCGGGGATCGAACTCAGGACCTTGCACATGCCAGGCAGGCGCTTATGCCACTGAGCTATACCCCCAGCCCCCTCGCTTGATATTTTTTAAGTCTTTATTCATAAATCCTTAGTGACTAGAATTTGCTCTCTTTGTTTTATTCATGTATTCATGTATTACATATGCACTGATTGGCCACTAAGGTGATGATTGCCAAAAGGAATTAAGTCATGGTCCTTGCCCTGAGAATCTTACTCTTTAGTACGCATGTGTAAGTCAGACCATTGCAATATTCAGTGAACATGGTTATATGAACGTCCTGTTGTGTGATATAGGCAAAACAGCCCCACTTAGAAGGCTGTCTCAGAAGGCTTCTTGGAGAAGACATTTAGTACTGGGTCCTGAAAAATGTTGGGTTCTGCAAAAATTCTTCAGTGTTTGATCTGAGCCAAATGTTCTTCATTTCTTTCCTTACAATCTTTCATTCCTCACACTTAGACTTTTCCAGGTATCACTAGGGAAAATACTGACAAGACCCTGCATGCACAGACCACCAACTCTTCCTTGCCATGGATATCTGGATTCTGAGATTTCTACCCTTCAGATATTTTTTTCAAAGTTTACTTTCAGTAGATCACCTGGTCTCTGACACTTCAACTGATCGCTGCAAACGTTACTTTCCTCAGCTTTCTGAAATACCTTGTCCCAGCACAGTTTTATTTGCTCACTGCCAATAATCATGGACTTTGTGAATTTTTTAACTCCTGCTTCTCAAGTGATTATGATAGATTGGTCTTATTTTACTATTATGATTTACCTAATCAAAATTATCTTAATTCCAGTAACTCTTTCCATGTTTTTAATCGGTGTTCTGAGTCTATTTGCTTTCTTAATGTAAAGTTTCTTTTTTTTTTTTTTTTTTCCGGGACCGGGGATCGAACTCAGGGCCCTAGTGCTCGGCGGCAAGCACTTAGCCCACTGAGCTGTACCTCCAGCCCCCTTAATGTAAAGTTTCTTCACTATATCATAGCCATTGGTTTTGTCTCTTTTAACTGGTTCTGACAGAATCTGTCCTCTATTTTCCCACAGGGGATCTTCCATGTACAAAGAAATCCAAGGTCAATCAAGAAACCTAGCTTGAAAAAAATAAGTTGTCATTCAAGTGGATACTGTTTGTAATTTGGATATTGTCATAGATATACATTGGAATTGAACATTTAAATAAATGGAAGGCCAGGGAGATAGCTCAGTGGCAAAATGGCCTGCCTGGCAAGTGCAAGGTCCTGAGTTGGATTCCTGGTATCAAAATAAATAAATAGATACTGGGCAAGGGAAGTATGTTCCTCACTGATGGCGTGCAAGGTTATAGATAAGCAAAGGAAGGACATAGAATGATCTATGTTTATCTCAATATGGCCCAGATGGATACATATAGAAATATCTGCAGATACACATGTATATGTTCACTAGTATTCAGGCATATCTTCTCTTTTCTGTTTGTTTTTATAATTAAGTTTATTGGTACAATTTTAGTATATATATATTATATATTATATATATTATATATTATATTATACATTATAATATATAATATATAATTATAATATATTATAATGTTATATATTATATATAATTATATATATGTATATAATGATCATATTCATTATAAAGAATCTGCCCTTGTACCTCATAGAATTTGATCCCATTTTCCCATTCCCCTACTCTCCCTTCAATCTCCCTTGTTTCTATTTTTTCCTTCTTTTCTCATCATTTTTTTTTCTCTTGCTCTGTCTGCTGAAAGTGCATAGAAGCAAGAATACCCAAGTAGCAATAAGTACAAAGTTTGGTTTCTAATACTATTCTACTACCAACACTCATTGGGGGAAAATGTTTGATTACAAATCTGGGATACAACATAAACAATAAGCCTGGATAACTTTGTAGTACCGGAAAGTAAATAAATGTGATAAAGTAGCAAACAGAAACAAACAGAGAAACACAATGATGTCAAAGGAATAGACAGCCAAATGAATGAGCTTCCAGTGGAACAATTCGAGCAACCATATAAATAATGTGTGATTGTATTATGAGCAAAAATTCAATATACCTGAATCTAAATAGATGGATATAAACAAATGTTTCAACAAATAAATTAATGGAGAAGACCAGACACATCTATCTGCAAATGATATCTGTAGATTTCCTGATTGTGTAGATCTTCTTCCCTCACAGGTGGAGCACAACATCTTATTTCTTAAACTTAAACTGCATGTACAGTAATGACTTTGTTTCAAAGAGGACAGTAGGAAAGGGAAACAAAGACCAACTTTGCAACTAAGGAAATGAGCATGTAAACAAACAGAATAGCCCTGACAAACCCCACCTGCACCGGTGACTGATTTGAACTGCAGTGGTTGTAGGTCACGTAGGTGGTGTGAACCCTTGATGAACTGTGATGAAGATGACACTTCACATCTTCACTCTTCCTTCCCCACACATACAGCCTCCACCTAATCACAGAACAATGTTGGACAAATCCCAACTGAGGGACACTGTGTGCAGTACAGACCAGCGCTTCTCAAACATATCACACATGTCAGGAACATACCCAAACTGAGAAAGATGTGAGACACTGTCACAGACAAGGGACGCTTAAACAAACACAGTGAAAAAATGTAATATGGTGTCTTAGGCAGGATCCTGGCACAGGGAAGGACTGTAGAGAAAAGTAATGGGAATACAGTATGAATTTATAAATAAATATGTACAAGTGTTAAATTTCCATCGCAACGTAAGATGTTCAAGGTAAAGTGACAGTAATACTTATGGAAGTGGCATCTGTACTTTCTGGGCAACTTTCAATACAAAACTGCTCTAAATTTTTTAAAAAGCTTCTCGTTAAAAAAGCTACTCTTGAAAGTATGTGTAGTTTACAAGACATAGAACAGGGAAAAGGACATAAATTTGAAGAGAATGTTTTGAATGAGAGTTTAGGTAAAACAGTTGAGAAGCACGGTACAAAGGAAGGTGGAGCTTTCACCGAAAAGCAAGCCGCCTTCTCCTTCCTCTTAATGGTTGTCATACTCACTCACTAAATCAAGCAGAGTGAGAATTGCATAGCATGCACGTAAGTATAAGCAGGATTCACAACTCTGGTGCTTCTTCTGATGTATTCTTCCATTCACTTTGATCTTGAGAGACAGAGAGATAAAAGCCTGAAGCCATCTAAAATACATTATTTATTCCTTATCTCTCATGCTCAGAGTATCTCTGATATTTATAAATTCAGCTTTTACCTTGCAAGTTGCTTTTGAGGTGTAGAATTACTGAGCCTGTGTGCGAACCCAAGCTCAGCGTGTACTAAGACGCGACTGCCTGCACCTCCCATGCATAACACTGTGGGAGAAGCTGAATAATTCACAGGAGGAAGAGAAGGAAACAGGGATTAGGTCACTGCATGGCAGTACTTTCCAGCAAAATCTTTGGAGTTGTCCAAGACATCAGACAGACAATAAAAAGTAAATAGATATAGATCATTTCTTTTGATATGTTTCCAGGAAGCTGCCCTGAGATAGCTGTGTGAAGAACAACCAAGGAGAAAATAGAGGTTAATTTTCCTGGAATTTTACTCATGAGCTTACTTCTTATGTCATAACGAAAAGCATATTAGGGTGAGAACCAAATTCCGATCTTGTGTGCAGCATGAAAGGCAGCAGTGAACTTTCTCTAAGAAGAATATTACTTAGAACTACGGCAAGCAGACAGCATATCTTAGTCCAACTTTCTTTGCTCCTTCGTCATTGAGGCTGTTCTATGCGTGCAATCTTGACCCACCTAGGACAGTAGAGATTCAGAGATAAGTGAAACTCAGTCCTTGCTTTCAAAGAGGTGAATTATAGGTGAAAAAGTGACAGTTCCAAATATTATAATAAACACTTTACATATGGGTTATAGACCTAGAACCATAAATAATGATGGCAGACAGCCCGTGATTTCTCTTGAGCTGGAGGAGGAAGCTTCAGAGGATGAAGTTAAATGGAAACATAAATCATAAGTAATAGCATGAAGCTCTGCAGAAGTACAATGGATATTCTGGGCTGCAGTGACAGACTATGCCAAAGCATGATGTAGAAAGATCATGGTAAATAGTGGGATTTACTATGAAGATTGGATTATGGAGATTGGAAATTGCCCTTTCGAGTTGCAAAGTATTGTGTTAAGTGGTACCTGGCACAGGCTAGGTATGGTCTTGGTGGGAGTGAGTAGTAGGAGGGTGACAGGAGATAAATTCAGAGATAGACAAGTACCCAGTTTATAAAAGACCATGCTGAGGATTTTGGACATTAGGCAGTAAAGAGTAATTGAATGGTTATAAATGAAGTGAATGTTACTATTTCATAATTTCTAAAACACTTTAGGATAATTACACCACTTGCTAACACTTTTATGTGCACTGCCACAAAACTTAATGCTCCAGTATTTATCTATAATGCTCAATAGTATGAGCTGATGAGGGCGTTGTGCTAACTGTAAAGATTTTATAGCTGAAAATTGCTTCCTTGCTAACTAATGTGAAATAACACAATTGCCATTGCATTCTATTTTTCTGTACCCTCAACAAATGTTTTATAGTATCAACAAGTGGAAGCCAAGAAAATCAATATCTTTCAGATTACCACCCGGTAGAATAGATCTTCAGACCTCATTATTTATTCAACATGTACTTGTTAAACACTTAACTATGTATGAAACCCATGCCAGGGGCCATTTATGCAAGGATGACAGATTGCTCTCTGGTGAGGGAGCCAGGTAAATAAATAAGCAAGATAAAGTGTTCAGACTGTGATCAGAGTTGTTTATGGAAGGAACAGGGAGAGTTTAGAGAAGAAAGAGGTCAAGTTGGTTTTGTTATATGTGCCGGGTTGGGTCAGGGAAACCTTTTCAGATCAAGTGATCTTTGGATTGAGTCTTAAATGCTAAGTTCATAGGTGGGAGATAGACTGGTAGAGGGTATTTCTGAAGGACTGTGGTTATTACGAATGGAGATAAAGAGTACAAGAACAATTTTGGAAACTCTAGAAAGTTCCTGAGTTCAATCATATGGCTTATATGCAGCATTGTCCTACATGGTACAACTCACAGTGAAGTCTGTGGGAAGACACCACCCCACACATGCACACACA
Source organism: Dinomys branickii (assembly GCA_004027595.1). Classification (NCBI taxonomy): domain Eukaryota; kingdom Metazoa; phylum Chordata; class Mammalia; order Rodentia; family Dinomyidae; genus Dinomys; species Dinomys branickii. The sequence goes on from PVLD010000662.1 coordinate 75,460, forward strand.
TTTATACCCCTACTGGTGAACCTGTGCTGTGAACAGTATATCTGGGCTTGCTTCTTGTTTAAGTGAGGGTATGGCATATCAGTAGTTAAGTAACTAACTGCAAAAGGAGAAAAATAGTACCCAGCCCATAGAGTGAGAATTATATATTAGTGTACATAACTATTATGGTAAACACAATGTAAATTTCAGTTCTTATTACTATCTTAAAGAACTTTAAATTATTAGATCAAATTTAACCCTTTCTCCTTAAACATACGAGTTTTAGCCTTAGGCTTGATCAATTTATAAATTAGTTAGGTGAAGTGGTAACTCCACTCACTACAATGCTGAATTTCACCTATAGGCATACTTTGTGTGATTTTGTTTATTTAGATCAACTTCTATATTTTCAATTACAAATATACTAACCTCTATTCCTAACAGTTATTGTGTGTTTTTCTAATGCACCTGACATACGTACATAAATAAATAAGATGCTACAGATGTGAGCTAAGCCTCTGTTACATAAAGAGGTTAAGAATGATCCTTATGCAGGCACTGTGTTATTTATCTCTTCCCACTAAGCTGGGACTCAGGAGCTCAAAAGCCCTGTGGTGCCCAGCTCACATTTTCACCATACCCAATTTTCTTCAGAAGTAGCAGATTTTTAGCCACTTAAAACATCCCTGTTTTGCATATCTAAAAATGCTAAACTCAACATTTGTTAAATAAGATAACCCCACGACTCTTAAAGGACCCCAAGCCATTCCTACCTATTAACATTTCCTGGCCCAGAGACCCCGTACCAACTCCCAGCAGATAATCCCCCTCTCTAATTCCCTTCTGCTCAGGAACTCCTTCCCCTCTCATGCCGGACAGTGGCCCTGGAACCACGGCCTCTGATGGTTGTCCTGCTGTAAGGGCCTTTTTTTATCTGCAAACCCATAAAAGCACCACTCAAACAAAGGTCAAGGCCTCTGGCTTCCATCTTGTGTCATATCTTGTCCCAGATCAACCACTTCCTCCATCTCTGAACTCACTACAGGATCTAATGTCTTTATTGCATTCGAATATTGAATTTTTCTTGTGAGAGTTATTGAGTAGTTTGTGCTTCTTTTCGTAACTTTGATTTTCCAAATATCACTTCTTCTATTTAGAATTCTCTAGCCTGCTCCAGTAATTGAATTTTGGACATCAATATCAACATGTAACCATTGAATATCTTGTTTTGATATCTAATTGTGCAGGTCTCCTCTCATTATTTCATTTAATTTCTCTTGCTTTTCTCCTGCCTTTATTGTGTTTGCCTGGTTTTCAGTGGGATTGTGATCTGCCATAAAACAAATCCCTTGGAGTTTTGGTTGGGATTGTAAACAATCCACAAATCACTTAGATGAAGAGGAAACTCACTTCTCTGTGTTACTAATAAAAGTATGTGTTTCATATATTTAGATCTTCTTTTATGCTATGTTTTATATTTTTCTGGATATTGAATTTAATAACTTTAGACTTATTCCTACATGTTTTATAGATTTTACTGTTATTGAAAATTGGATCTTTTAAAGTATTTTTACAGGGTTAGGTCTGATGTATGGAAAATTCTCGTTCTTTTGTGTGATTGTTTTGTTTTGTTTTCATTAGTACTATCTTATATTTGCTTGGCTTGATGCAATATTCTGGTCACTTCAGTGGAATTGATTGCTTGTTGGATTGCCACTGAAGTGATGCAGCAAATAAGGTAGTTTATACCTGTAATCCAGCATGATGGGAGACTGAGGCAGAAGGCCTTCAAATTGTAACCCAGCCCAGCATCTGGGCATCTCAGCTATTTAGTGAGACAATGTCTCTCTGAAAAAAGCAGACAGAGGCTAGGGATATAGCTCAGTGCAAAGGCCCTGAGTTCAACACCTAGGACCATGGAAAGAAAGAAGGAAGGAAAGAAAGGAAGGAGAGAGCGAGGAAGGAAGGAAGAAGGAAGGAAGGAAGGAAGGAAGGAAGGAAGGAAGGAAGGAAGGAAGGAAGAAAAAGAAAACAAAAAAGAAAAGAAAAGCAAGAAAAAAGTAAAACGCTAAGGAAGATTGTCATATTATGAGCCTACTACAAATTTGTATGTGTTTTACTTAGGGTTTTTCATCTATGGACGATGGATTTATGTTCTTTTTACTGTTGCTTTAACCACCATTGCACATTTGTGAGTATCAAAGTTGTGCTTAGTTTGTGAGGTGAATGCATTGAGAATTTATCTTTTTACTTGATAATTTTTTATTTGTTTAAATAATTCACTTTTACATTTTGAGTTATATACACATACATAACTATTTATAATACAATAGGATATAAATGTTACTCCATCAAAAATTTCTTACATGGTGCTTAACTATGCAGAATTTTTTAAATATTAGAGTCAAATATGTTTAAATTTCCTATAAAATCTTTCATCTCATCTATACTTTCAATTTATTTATTATTATAAAATGTTAAACCTCTTGGATACCCATGTTTTAAATTATTTCTTATTCTTAATATCATTTATCTTTTGATTTACTATTGACAATTTCATATAGTTGGCCTTTTGAAATGTTTCTTTTTTGAGTGTGTTTTGTTTTTTATTATTTTGCACTATTTATTATATTATTATCTTGTAAATATTTTCTTTACATTATTAATTTGAGTGATTAGCTTATTTTCCATGCCTTACCACGCAGGTATATGTGAACTGTGCCTTACCCTGAATGATGTGTTAGTCCTTTAACGATTTTGTGTTTCACATGTTTATGTTTTGAATGATATGTCCTGAGCTCATGTATGTATACATTGTCGACTGACTTTTTCCTGGAAATTCTACACAAGCCCTGCTCTTTTCTTGAATGTCCCTCACTTGTGTGTCTTCTCTTAGGTGCCGTAGCATTTCCACATGATCCACGTGAACCCTGATTTCCTTTATATGCATAAATCCTTCTAAACGAATCATACATCTTTAGGACAGGAACCAGGTCAGACATATCTGCCTTCCCACTGAGTTAACTTACCTTCCTTTTTTGTTACATTTTCTAAGTTATCATCATTATTCATCACATTTTCTATGATGTGGCCTTTATGTTTGGCTATTTTCAATTTTTTTGATTCTTTTTTTCTTTTAGAATGAGAAGGATGAGCCCGGATAATCAAAGTAAAGGCTACCAGGGAGAACGGCTATCTCTTGACAATTTATGCATTGCAGATGCGGTCTTGTCCACCGGCTGTGTGTAATATAGCCACACAGGTAGTTTATTTCTGCTGCACAGAGTAGCAAAACATGTAGGTATAAGGGATTGAGACTGAGTCTGTAATACTTATAATCAAACTGAAAAGATCAGAAGCCTGTGCTGAAAGCCAAATATACTGCATCCCCTGTCTTACTTCCTCCTGTAAATTTCTATCTTAGAAGGAATGAGAGACAATAGCACCAAAGGTTTTAAGGAGAAAAACACTCTGTATGGGGATAAGAGTGACCCCAGCATGTGGGGTGAAAAAGGTAGCTATTTTGGGAGCCACCTGATCTTTTTCTCCCCATTTCTTTAACTACTTAGGAAACATTTTTCTTGTTAACCCTCTGATATACTTTTGTTTTATTTTAACTTGTTAGTATTTACCCTATTAAGAAAAGGTCTTATATGTCTTACAGATAGGTATGGGGTGTTGTGTTTTACTTTTATTTTGGGGTTTTTATTTGTTATTTTATAGAGTATAGAATTTATTTTACTCCAATTGTAATAGGGAAAGGAATTCTTTTTTTCTTTTTTACTATTAGTGATTCTGGTGTATTGCCTTATATCATTATGTAGTATCAGTCAGATAGTAGTTATCCTAGGGCAGTGAAGCAAAAGTAACATGTACCAGATTTGAGAAAGGTCAAAACTGCCCCTGAGATCTCCGAAAGTTCAGGAATCCAGTCCTACAAGGGTATGAGGTCTCCACTGAGACAAATACTACATAATAAACAAGAGAGGATTAAATGGATCATTTAATTAGCTAATAATAAAGCTAACCTAGGGATATGAGTTTTTGTCCAGTTAATTTGAAAAGCAGAAATTCAAAATGTAGAATTTAAACCAGACTAAGAGAGAAAACGTTCAGACATATCAAATTCAAGTGAAAAGAAAAAGTACAAAACCAAATACCACTTACTAAAAGAAGAGCAAGTGCTTTTCTAATAAAGAACAGATGTTTGTCAAATGATAGGAGAGTACATTGACGGGTGTTAGGGTTTAGATCTGGGTGGCCCCTAAAAGAGTCATGTGTTTGGAAGCTGCTTGGATTGTGGAGTGCTATATTCTCCAGAGGATTCACTCACTGATGAATCCATAGCTGAATGTGCTGTTGAAAGGGCTTGGTCAGAAGAGGAGGGTCACTGGGGCATGGCCTGGAGTACTGTCTCTCCCTCCTTGGCTTTTCCCTGCATCCTCTACTTGCTGGACACCATGACGATTGTAGCTTTCCCCTGCCCTCAGCCCCTGCCATGGTGTTTTGCCTCAGGGCTGCCCAGCTATGGAATGAAACCTTTCAAAACCATGAACCCAAAGAAACCTGTCTTTGAAGTTGTGTGTGTAAGGAGGATGTTTTTCCAATAACAAGAACGTGTGTGAACTGAAGGGCTGGATGCCTCGAAGATATAAGATACATTTGGATGAATGGATTTATTTCATAATAGCATTTCAAAGGGGAAAAGCAAGGAGCTAAATGTTAATAGAGGTTATAATGAATCACAGAGGGAAATATTTCCAGCCATGTACTTGTTAGGCTAAACCACTATTGTTATTTTGATAGGTGAGAATTGGCCAGAATGTCTTAAACCAGAGCTGAGTGAATGAGCTTCCATGGGGACTTGGTCACAGAAAGAATTACACAACCTCTGCACATGGTGCCCTCATAGGAAAGTAATTATATGATCCATTTAGTAATATTTAAGATAAATTGGGAAAAACAAGCAACTAGCATAGCTTCATTTAATTCCATTATAAATGGAGCATCAAAGCGATTCATGTAGATCTGTACTTCGTCCACAACAGAGGCTGTTGATCCTTTTCCCATGACGTGCCTATTCGAAAGCTCTGGAACTGTGGCCGCTGTGCTACACGAGTTAGTGATACAGTGGAGAATGACTGGGATATTCTACTGCAAGAGGGGCTATTTTAATTTAGAGGCAAGAAAATCAACAGTAGTCAGTGGAATTTAGTTTTTGCCCCTGAATTTAATATTTTCATCAAGATCTGGAAGAGACTATAAAACGAGCCCATTAAGTTTGCTTCAGACACTAAGCTTGGGGTGTCAGGCACAACCCTGAAAAATAGCTCGGCAATGCACAGTTACTCTAGGGAGCTATGTAAAGCTTGGTAAAGGTAGCTATTTTTGAAACAAGAAAAGAATCCTGAATAGACAAATGAAAGAATAATTAGATTTTGAAATATAGTCCAAATAAATTGTAGGAATCTAATACAGTATAACTCATGAAGGATCAGAGCTGTAATGCTGGGCTTTGAAAAACACTCATTGATTTTTCACATGCATTCAAGAAACATTCTTGAATCAGCACACTGTTGGTGTCACACTCTCTGCTGAGGGCTCGGGGACTGCGTGGGTCACTGAAACATCCTCATCCATCAGAGCAGAGACTGGTGCAGAGTTCTGCTGGATGTGAGAAAGGAGGTGAGCAAAGGGGCAGCAAACGGAGGGCAGGAAAAGGGAAAGACCCGAAACACAGAGGAACAGCGCTCTGCAAACCAGGGGCAGTTACCTCTCCAAGAGGGATAAATACACACTGTTGTTTTGATTGTAAAGGCAGATGCTGAAGTTTAACGGAAAATCAAAAGTGTCAGGTCAGTGACTGACAATTCATGTTGCACCTTCAGGCTTTCTGGGTTCTTCTGTAGAGATGGAAACAAACTGGTGTCTGTTTCAGAGTCTTTGCACCTAACATAGGGATTGTATCTGTCGGCTTAGGCTGCCATGAAAAAGTACCATAGGTTGGGTGATTGAGTCAACACAAATTTATTTTCTCAGAGGCCTAGAAGATAGGAGTCTAAGGTTAAATTTTGGCTGACTGGTGAGGGCTTTCCCTGGCCTACTGACAGCTACTGTCTCATTATGTCCTCATCTATTGAGAGGAAAGCAGGAATAGAGAGAAAGAGGGAGAAGAAAGGAGAGATCGGAAAATAGTATCTGTCTCTTCTTAGGAGGCCACAGTTTTATTTGATAAGGGTTCCACTCTTAAAACCTCACTTATTTCTCTCTAAAGTGGTATCTCCAAGTAGACTCACACTCGGTATTAGGGATTCAGCCTATAAATTTGGAATGAGGTGAGGGTTGGCACATTAGTCTGTACCAGAGATAAGTTCTTTTAGTAAAGTCTTCTCTGTAGATATAGATACAGACACAGATCCACACATAGAAAATAGACACAGATATAGATGTAGACATATAGGCAGCTTCTAGCTGTATCTCTGTAGAGTATTCAGGCTTTTACTTTTTATTGTTAGTATTTTTTGCAGTACTGGGGATCGAACTCAGGACCTTGTGCTTGCTAGGCAGGCGCTTATTCCACTGAGCTATATCCCCAGCCCCAAAATTACTGGAGTTGTGCCAAGATATATGCTTTTAGCTGTTTTTTTGTTTGTTTGTTTGTTTTTTGCAGTACTGGGGATCGAACTCAGGACCTTGCGCTTGCCAGGCAGGTGCTTATTCCACTGAGCTATACCCCTAGCCCTCCCCTGTAGAATACTGAATGTAGTTGACCCCCAAGTTAAGATAAAACACCTAAAGTAAATGTTTTTGTCAGATCTAAACTAGAGGTATTTATTTATAAGTTGTCAGATTGGAATCAAATTCCAATAATGCAAAAAGAAAGACCCTGGGTCCTCACATGAAAAATAATGAGGTTTCCCCCTTTTTTTCTCTACAGAACGAGTCTGTGAGAAGATATTACAGGTATGAGAATTTAATAACATGGCACTGGTGAGAAATGTGCTTTTCATGATAAAACAGTTTCTGCATTTAAAAGTGAAGTTTCTGGAAATTAAAAATTTAATAACATAGCTACACATAGATTTTTAGTCTTCTATACTGGATAAAATATGTACTTAATTCTGACCTATCAAAGTGAAAATCCACCATTGAAATGGAAGTTAATGGTCCTTTAGTAAGTGTATTAGAGTTTCACGGTTTCTTCCATGCAGCTGCACTCTAGATGCATTTACACTTCAAAGAATGTTTCAGAGTCCCATTTTGTAAAGCCTGGAACTCAGGACTTCTATTTGATCCTAATAAGCACTGTAAGAAGCATGCCAAGGGTGACTAAGGCTTAATATTTGCTCCATGTATGTCTTAATTACAGTAAACTTAATTAAATAACAGCTTATTTTAATTGACACTGTTCTGTACTATAACTTGCTTTGGTGCAATATAATAGTGAAACATTGCAAGTTGTTGACAAATGGTGTATTTCACATCATAGGTAATTAATGATATTTTCCTTGTGTGTTGAGCTTTGGGGTTGGAGACCCGATCTTTCCTGTCCCTACATTTGTAGCACCCTGGAAAACTGAGAAAGGAAGTTTTCAAGTTCTAGCCTAGCCTGGTCAACTTTGTGATTTTGTGAAACCGTATCTAGGGAAAAACAAAAAGAGCTGTGTGTGTAGGTCAGAATGAACCTCTGAGTTCAGTCCCCAATAATGAGAGAGGGAGAGAGAGAAAGAGAGAGAGAAGGAGAGAGACAGGTATAGAGAATATAAAATACATATAATGAATATTTAAATTTTAAAAAATTATTACAGTAAAAGACATATAGTAATTAATCTCCCTCAAAATACACCTCCTTCTTTGGAACTTACTACCTTGTTCCTGCCACTTTCTAAGAAAATTTTGGAAACCCTCTTCGTCTCTGTGAGATATACTGCACCAGAGTGCCATCCAACAGAGAGACTGATAAAAACATTACGGCGTGTCCTCATACACCTTGCTGACTGCATCTCACACCATGCCCAGTTTGGCTTTTCCTCATAGTCAGAATCAATATGAAAACTACAAATTTTGAATCAATTCAAGACATCAGGCCAGCCAAAAATGTGCCACTAAAGACACTCATGAAAGAGAACTTCCAGAACTGCCTCAGAAAGAGGCAAGAAGATGGGATAAGAGTACTGGAAGCAAGGAAGAGTACTTGGAGGGGTATTAAAGGCTATGTGTCTTTTACTATAGTATATTCTAAAATTTTAAATATTCACCATATATTTTGATCACATCTCATGCATAATCCTAATCTTAACTCGAAAGTATCTTTTAGTAATATTTTGAAAGACTAAATGGCACATGTTAAAACTCTAATAAAAATGGTAGGAGACTGCGTGGAAGGAAAACCAAAGAGCAAAACAAAGGGAGTTCTGCCTAGAACAAAGCTTTTGTCTTTTCATTCAAAGTGCTCGCTCCTCCTCACATGAAGGGTCTGCCTCAATCCTGCCCTTTCTTCACCTAATCTGACCTGGGCCAGATTATCACTTCAGTTATGCTATTAATTTAGCAAGGTAGTAGAGAGTGTAGGAAAATTTCTCTGACTTACAGTTTTGAAGCCACTCTTTGGTTTTGCAAAGACAGTTATAAAGTAAAAACCTGGATGCAGAATATGTGGTTCACTTACTTGGAGGTTGACAAATGTATCCTTATGTGTTTTGCTACAGTTATAGTAAAAAAGCATGAAGACATTGCTTTTCCATCTGTAGAATGGATTAACTGGACTGTGGAGTGGCAAATTCTATATGTACTGTGGTAGTTTCAAAAACAATAATAAAAACGAAAAGGTTAAAGAAATTAACAAAAGGCTCTTGTTTTTCTTAAATAGAAACTCAGCTAAATATTTCCAATTAATGTAATTCATGAAAAACAATGATTAAATGCAGTGTTTTTATGCTGTGCTTCTGCCACTTTACCTAGAAATTAAAAATTGTTTGACACAGCTGGTCATTCTCTATTAAGTTCTGTTACTCAGTAGCCCTGTTTTGAATTCTCAGTCTCCTCCTTAACCTGCAGATGATCACATCCAAATAACTACCTTTCTTGCGCTCTGAAGTGTAAAGTTTGTGTCTTAGTTTTCATCTTGTGTTCTCAGATATTTTATACTCTAACAAAATTGTGCAGATGAATTTATGTAAAGCCCCAACTTTTATTTGTTAAATCTGAATTTCCAAAGACAGCATGAATATCAGATCCCTTCTTCATTATTTTAAAAACTATTTTCAGTTACCATCAGGAAGCACTTCGTTTTCCAGAATTTTAAGTCCTTTCCAGAAAGGGTAGCAAGGACAAATCCTGCATTGCTTTAATTAGTACAGGTTAATAAGAGATAGATGGGAGGGACAGGGAATTAAATAAATGCCCAGGCTTTTGGTAGAGAGTTAGACAAGGTAAATGACCTTTCTTATATGCCCTGACTGATTCTGTCTGTCTGTCTATCTATCTATCTATTGAGTGCAATTGTCTGAAAACTGAGGTATACCTCAATCACAGGTGACTCCCAAGTCTTCATGGTTCAAGAGTCTAGATTCCACCCATCATGTTGATCCACCATTTCCAGGATGCTCTTGCTTTGGGAGAGGAGGAAACTAAAAGTGAATAAAGTGCATCTATTTAAGCCCCACCTCCTTCTCTATATAACACACATTACCTCTGTGCCTTGCCCATTAGCAAGAACTAGTCATAGCCTGAGGAATCACACCTAGGAAAGGTAGTCCCTGAATGGCCAAACATTGCCAACCAGAACTTTATGCTACAGAAGAAGATTCATAAATTTTTTGGTGAACTTCAAAGAACATCTGCCACAGAAGGCATTTAATTTTTATCAATATACACAGTAGAAAGTGAAAGGAGACATGAACCACATTTTCAGTGCATGAAGGTTCGTTTCTGTATTCCTTTTTCCAAATGCAAGAAATAAAATTAAATATAACATGGCTTTGTCAAAATACCTGTTAAATTGCTTTCTAGATATTTTTGTTAAGCATTATTAGGAATATAAAATCAAGAATATTGAATTTTTTATCTTCAAAATTACCATAAGCTTCTCATAGTTGATGTGAACTCCAGGGACAGAAGGAAGTCTCTGGTTCTTACCCATAGCTGAGCCGGTAGCTGGAAAGCCCTAGCATCTCAACTGTGAGATGGGAATAATAAGCAATAACTCCTCTCTCACAATATTAAGGTGGGATAGAAATTAGATACATGCTCTAAAGTCTCAGTGAAAAGTAAATTAAGTTTGAGTCCCTCACCGTCTCAGTCCATTTTCTATAACCCATGGGAACTAAAATATACAAATATTGGCATGAAATGCAAAGTTGAGGAAATCTTCTAGCTTTATTTCTAGCTTCCTAGCAAAATGTTATGTAAAATGTTAAACATCTGCAATTGAAATGCAGAAATGAGTACAATGATTTGTTTTTTACTCTTCCTTAATGTCTGAACTACTTTAACCTCTCAGTTCTATTATTTCGTCTGAGTTATGAAACACCCTGCCAGGGTTGTTGGAATTGGTATCCTACTGTCCTCATCAGTGAATCCATAACTGAAATAAAAGAGAATATGGATTACTATAGCTTTTCTCAGAGAAAAGGCATATTTTATGGGGCTTCTTGTAAAAATGTTCCTTTAAATATAAAAACAGGGCTTTTTCAAACTTATTTGATGGTAGAAATCGTCTAAATCCTGTGCTACACAAATGTAGTTCTTAAACTTAAGCATGCATGGGAATCTCCTCCAGTAAGGCTTATTAAAACAGAGTTCTGGATAGTTAAAACTTCAAGGAGGAGAGGTGTTCATGGTCAGATTCCTTGGGTGGCAGGCTCCCAGGCGGGAAGGGCATGACGAAAGGGCCTGGCGGAAGACAGCTGCTCACGTCATGGCGGCCGGGGGAGCGGAGCAAGAGCGCGGGAGCAGAGTGGGGAGCTTCACTCTTCCAGGTGGTGTTCCCTGGACCACCTCTTCCAACCAAACCACCCCTGCCCAAAGGCCTTTGAGAGGCGCTCCTGAGCTAAACTACAAGAGCCCGATGCCCAGTTACTCTTCAGTAGTGAGTTTGACGGTGGGCAGAAAGCTGAGAATTTGCATTTATAACAGTTCCCAGGTCAGGTGAAGAACCGCAGGACTAAAGGCGCTCTTCCAAATAGCCAACTCATTCACGGCTAAAATGAAAAGCTCTGTCTTTGTGATTACAGACCTCCAGAGGAGACTTTATTTTTACTATTAACACTGGGGCCTTGAATTGGGGTGTATGCTTGAGTGCTCTTATCACTCCCTGCTTCCCTGTGGCTTTTCAGTGTGTCACCAAAGCTCATTGAAATCTTCCCTTAATCTCTCCTTCTGGTCTGGTTGTCCCTCCTTACCCCTTTTCTCGGGCTAGCTCCCTGGCTGGCACACACCCTTCAAAGTTATTTGGCAAAAGCATTGAGTAATGCAAGAGAAGCAGTTCCTAGTACACTCGCTTTTCCTTTGGGACTTGGCTCCACCTGTAACGAACTGCAGGACTAGACCACATTATCTGTTGTTCTTTTAAAGCTTCAACTTTCTCATGAAAGTTGATATAGAAGTAATAATTGATATAGAAGTAATTACTTCTATAGTGATATAGAAGCAATACCTCATGTGCTTATTATGAACACCAGGAAGTACTTAGTTCAAAGTAATGACTCTATAAATATTTTATATTGCATTTGTTTTCATACCTCTTGGTTATTCATCTTTTCTTTCCTTCTTTCCTCTCTTCTTTGACTGTCTGCCTTGTCCCCAGTGTAAAGAACAGACAAGAGCTAGCTGTTCTGCATTCTCCACTCCTGCCCACTCATCTCATAGCTACTGCTAGTTTGCTGCTTTCCCTGGAACAGCCCTCGTGATCTCCAGGTTCTAAGAATCTGATTGACTATCAAGTCCCCAGGTCTTACTCTTCCCTGCTACATTAATAAAATAAGCTCAGGAAGAAACGTATATCACTTTCTGAGTCACAGCTTTATATATTGTTTCTTAGCAGACATTCCCACTATTACCAACACTGTTCTTTATTTTTTGTTGTAATATATTTCTGTCATAATCATGGCATGAGTACTATAAAAACACAAAACAGAAATCATGAATATCCTCAAAAGATTATTTTCAAAACTCAAAAGTTCATCTACTGTGTGATGAGGTTGTATAGTAAAATGTGAATAGTAGGGACCTACTTCCTGTTACCAGCAACCTCGTTAAAAATCAGCACCTACCCTTTAATCTCTGACTGTATGTCAAACCTTGTCACAAAGAAAAGTTACATTTTAGCAGGCATGGCTTGTCTCACTGTATTGAGAGCAAGCATTAATGAGCCCAGTTCTTTTTGGTGTCTTAATAATTCTGGTACAGTCCTGCTGCTGATAATGATGTCCTGTTCAGTGACCAAATTCATATATGATGGTGTCCCATTAGAGAATAACAGAGCTGCAAAATTCCTATATTTGAGTCATAGCCTTGTAAAGTTATAGTACAACATACTAGTCACTTGTTTGTAGGCATGCTGATGCAAACAGACCTACTGTGCTGCCTGTCATATGTATGGCATACCTTTAAGTATGGCACATACAGGTATTACAGTAGATAGCATTTGATAATGATGATAAGCAACTGTGTTGCTGGTTTATATACATACGATGCTATATGATTTATTGTTATTTTATAGAATACTCATGCTACTTATTATAAAAAGATGTTTGCTATTGTTTAAGACAATATGTCATACTATGGCAGCAGCAGTCTCATATATAGTTTCCTGTCCTTGATTTCATCAAGATGACACAAAGAAAGATTGATCTAAGTTTTTGCCTCTGTTTGCACAATGAGGAATTTGGGTAAGGACGCATTTCCAAGAAAATGGTCCCATCTTTAAATGAGGCAGGAGGAGTATTAATTTGAATAAAATGCTGCCTGTACAGGCGAGATGTTATGTTATTCTTGAACTGTAGAGGGCAGTAAAAGAGCTGTCTGAAAAATCCCTACCTTACCCAGGGCGCAAACGGAAGAATCTTTTTCGCACATTATTTCTACACACCTTTTTCATTGAAAAGAAAGGGCTGTATTTTAAATGGTGCCTGTAATTGCCTTTTTTGTTGTTGTTAAATGAACAGATTGCTTCCAGGTGTATTTCATATATAAGGACAGTTTTCCCTGTGAAAAATTTACCTCATGCTGATAATAAATTTGTGAAGAAATTTTCAAAAGAAATGATTGGCTATAGTAAAATAAATTAGAACGCACTTGAGCGTTTCTAGTTTCTTCTGCTTTTATGAGCTTGTTCAGAAGAACACAGACACTTTTGGAGAACTGTAACTTTGTGTAAAGAGCTGAGAAATCATGCAGAGTAATACGAGGCACACTGACTTCCACACAGCACATATTCCAAAGGCAGGAAAAGTCTGTTTTGTTTTAGGAGTATGCAGTAGTAATGTGAAATAAAATGTATTTTTACCAATAGAGTTCACTTGGGTTAGATTTGCCAGCCAGCCAGGCTCGTAATATCCAAATTTGCCTGTCATTACAGTTGAAAAGCAAATGTTTTGAAATTATTTTCCAATTTCTTATTGAAGGTGACGGGGAAAGTTACACACCCAGAGTTTTCTCTCCTCTCTTTACTGCTACAAAGTGTGTAGCCATTATCTCTGACTCTGATTCCCAGAGAATGAGATGCTGTTAGAACAGAAAAGCTACTTTGGGAACCTAAACTATTCTATTTATAAATCACTACTAGTTTCAAGTCTGATGCATAAAGCTAGTGTCCCAAATGGAATTTGCCTACCTGGCTTTCTTCTGGTCCAAAATGTTTCCTTGTGGGACTGAATTATCTTCCATGCCTGCTCTGCACTAGTGGCACAGGGTGTTGCTCAGAGCTGGTACTGAAGCACCTTGCAGTAGAGGGTTTCTTACTACCTTACCCAAAATCTTTAACACAGCCAGGCGAGACCCTAGTCTCAGACTTTCTCACACATTTGGCCTCTTCTCTCTTTTTAATGTTTACTATCTTTCTGAAGACTTTAAAATTATTTCAGTTGGGGATATATCTTTTTGACCTCCGGGAACCCAGCTCGTAAGAAATCAAACATGTGATTACCCTACCCTATAGCCTGTAAAGTACATTTATTGAGGGTAGCTGCCCTGCTCTTGTAGTAATACAAATCTTCTGGGGCAGGAATTACTCTCAGGAGTATAACCTTCTCATCTAGCAGAATCTCTCAATGTTTCTGGTATTACCCGAGTCTCACTGCTCTCATGGATGAATTATTAGGTGGCTTCCTAAAGTTTCCATGGTTTCACTTCATCACTACAGCCACATTCCGAGCTCTAAGAATGTAACCGGACCAAGGCGGCATAATAATTTGAAACATCCAAGTGGAAGAGGGATTCAAAAATGACATGTGATGGCTTTCAGGCATTCAGAAGCTGTCATGCTCCAGAGTGCAATCAGAGTCAATTAGACATGACCCTGGCAAACTGGGCCTCAAGGATGATCCAATTCCTAATAACAAGAACCTTATCCTGCCATAACACAGCTCCTGTGACTCATGTGATACTCTGGGGATGCATTCATGAAGATATGTGTTACTTCCTTTTATCATTTTGTGCAGGGAGATGGTTGACTCACTCTGTAGAACCAAATAACTCTCAAATGATTTCATTCCCAAGCCCTAGGGCAGCTGCACCCATGTAGCATAGAATCTGTGAGCAACTAGGCAGGTTATATGTAGCTCCAACAGCAGAACCAACTGCAGAAATAGAAAGGATACTCAAGCTGGAAAAACATTTCACTGAAGCATGCATTATTTGTTAATTGGTTATAGGAAACTTATCTTTCTTCACTTAGACTTTGTGTTTTGTTTTGTTTTGTTTTTTAGACAAGGTGTCACTATGTAATCCAGGGGTCCTTGAACTCACTGTGGAGACTAGACTGGTCTGGAACTCATAACTATTCTCTTGCCTCAGTTATAAGTGCTGGAATTACAGACACGTACCATCTCACCCAGCTTTCTCAGGCCTCGTAAATAAACAGATCAGAAGGCCTTGAATTCTTGCCATTTACCAAATCCAGCACTCATCTTGTACCTGAAGTTAACAATCTTTAAGCAATTAAAATACAATATAGTTCAGCTCTGGAAGTAAAGTTATTGTGAAACATTCATCTTGTGTATAATTTATTTTTCATTTAGGAATTTGCTGTGATATATTTCAGAAATGATTAATCATGCTAAAACTTTCAAAAACAAGGAAAAGGGGGTCATTTCCTTTTCCAATGTAAGTATAATGATAGCGATTGATGTGTTATCTGCTAAAGTAATTGTATGTGTCCCATCCCTCTTGACCAATGTCCAGCCAATAGGCTGAAGATAGGGCACTTCTTGAAATGACTGAACCAACTCTTAAAGTATGCTCATTTTCTAGATATTATGTAAGAGGCCCATTAGGAGACATTATCTGGGCCCTTCTCAGTGGGATGAGACTTCCAGATCATTATGAATCTAATGCTTCATAGTCTTATATTGAAAATATGCAGAGTTGATTTGACCTCACTTGCTGTGTCCTGCCCTTTATTTTTTCATTTTCTTTCTAATTTTGT
Organism: Dinomys branickii; assembly: GCA_004027595.1. Taxonomy (NCBI): domain Eukaryota; kingdom Metazoa; phylum Chordata; class Mammalia; order Rodentia; family Dinomyidae; genus Dinomys; species Dinomys branickii. Next base: position 91,085 of record PVLD010000662.1, read on the forward strand.
ATTCTGAAATGATTTCTGCATCTTTCAGTGTCATGGGTTATCACTGTGATAATTAATTATCATTGATCTGGCAATGAAACTGTTAGCTAGTGGATGGTGTTTGTTGATAAATTGCCAAAGTGCCAAATAACAGATAATTAATTATAACAGCTCATTTTGGAGAAAAATAAGTCCATCAGAATGAGGTTAATGATCACTTTGCCATCTGGCCTAGAAAAGAGGAATGTCTGGGTCAGTGTTGAGTCACTGAAGTGAGTCACTCTTAGTGACTTGGTATAGGTTAACTTGGATCTGTTACACCCTGGGAGCATTGAGAGTAAGATCTTAGAGTTCAGCCTCTGTAATTTGGATTTGTTCTGAGGCCTGAGGGACTTAGGGGAATTTAGTAACCTGAACCAATGGGGGAAAGAGGGAGCAACACAACTAGGCAGGATCAGCCCCAACGGCATGTGATAAGGCTAGAGATCCTGTCCTCAAAGAGCAGTAGGTAGTATAGGAGAAAGCTTAGAACACTGGACTGCTATAGGGACAGAACAATAATGAAATGCAGCAGCCTGGAGCCAGGTGTTCCACTCATTCGCAAGATTCCAACCCACAGCCAACACCGAAGAACAATGCCAGTCCTTTGCAGGTATAGGACAAAAAGACAGATCAGGCCAACAGGTTTGATTTCAGAAGAGACTTATCAACAAGCTGAATGATTTTGTGTAACATATAGCAAGAATCCATCCCTGGCTATTTGAATGTTTCAATAATCATTTTTTAAATAATACTACTGTGTTGTAGGCATCTCATCATATTTAATTCTGACTACAATCCTGTGTGGCATAAGTATTTGCAAGCTTGATTTCCTGATTAGAAGACTGAGGAGCTTAGGGAAGTGAAAGAAATAGCTCAATCACATTTCTAGTGATTCTGAATCAGGATTTTATACTCATATCTGCCTATATCCATGTATCTTTGCACATCAGGATAATGGTTCATTGTTGATGAGGCAAGGTGGAAAGCTGTGTGGTGCCCAGGACATTGGGCATTATTGTAGATAAAATGAAGAGAGTTGAGTTTGCAGACTGGGTACTGGACTAAGTAATGCCTCTCTCACAGGTCAAGGATTGATTGAAGATAAAAAAGAATTGATTGAGATTGGGAAAGAAGTATATGGGGGACCCTGGGGGAAAAAAGCACTCAAACATAGCTTTGTTTTAGAAGTAGGGTGTTTATACTTGTGCTTAGGATGCCGGGTTATTACTCTAACCTGATATTGGTGGGATTTATTATTAGATTCTCAATTTTATACTATAGAAAGACCAAATATAAGACCTACTGTGTGCACTTTGAGTGCCTGAATCACAGTAGGTATTTAATTCAATGCTAGCAATCACTGAATATTTGAATGTGTTGTTTTACATGTATATAAGGTAAGCTTTACTCAAAGCAGTGGACAAAACCTGGCAATCAGCCCTTGTGTCATTAATCTTCCAGCAATCCAGCCAAATTGAATCTTCAGAAAGCTCTTAAGTAAAAGTATTTGACTATTTCACAGGCTACAGAAAAATGTTTAATCACAGGAATCTCAGCCACTTTTTCTTTGATGGAAGAGAGGTATCACTCACAGTAGTTTTATGAAAAATGGGTAAAATGAGTGCCTTTAACATGCGTTTATTAAAAATAAATAAAAATTCTGAACAACTAGTTAACCAGGAAAAATATGAAGAATTATGTTATATGCCAAATAGATCTGATAGACATTTATAGAATACTTCATCCAATAATAGGAAAGATATGGACTCTTCTCAAATATACATGGAAATTCCCCAAGACATCCAGAAAACAAGACTCCGTAGGTTTAAGAGTATTAAAATCATACAAAGCATATTTTCTAACCACAAAGGAATAAAATAACAGAAAAATTTAGAAGTTTACAAATACGTGCAAATTAAACTAAATATTCACAAATAATGAATGGGTCAAAAATCACCAGACAAATTAGAAAGTATTTTGAAATAAATCAAAATGAAGAACCAATATACAGAAATTTTGGAAAAAGTACGGTTTAAGAAGTGCTTAGAAAGAAATTTATGTGTTTATATGATAAAAGTACCACAACTTAATATCCTACTGTGCAGTTATGAAATTCTAAAAAGAAGAACAAACTGTATTCAAAGAAAATAGAAAGTAGAAAATAATGACTGTAAAAGAAATAAATAAAATAGAGAGTAAAAAAGCAATAGAGAAAAGATAAGATGATATTTGAACTGGTCTTTAAGAAAAAGGTAATGCTGACTTCTGAAATAGGTTGAAACATATCCCTTTGCCAATTTTCTGTAAGAGTTTTCTCATTAATTCTTCTTTAAATATTTGATAAAATTTGCTAAAGTAATGAAGAAAATCAAGGCTAAAGTTAATAAAATCAAGAACAGTTACATCAATACCATCCTTACAAAAATTAAATTATATATATATATATATATATATATATATATATATACTGTTAACATATACATGCAGCAAATTGGTAGTTTAGATGGCATAATGAACAGCTAGAAATGCACACAATATTTACTTAAATAAAATAAAAAATCTAAATAGACCTACAAAAAGTTGCAAACAGTGAGGAAAATCTTTAAATTTTAATTTAACCTTTCCTGGCAAATTTTATCAAATATTTAAAGAAGAATTAATGAGAAAACTCTTCCAGAAAATTGACAAAGGGATATGTTTCAACCTATTTTAGAAGCCAGCATTACCTTGATATAAAAATCACATAGAGAGGTCACAAGAAAAACAAGCTAATTAATTTGTTTTATAAATATAGACACAAAAATCCTCAAAAAAATACTAACAAACATTTTCTAACATAATTGGACCTTGAGAAATATTATTGGAAAGGAAAGAAACCAAGCCCAAAGGAACACAAATTTATGATTCTATTCATATGAATGCCTAGAATATGCAAATCATAGAGACAGACAGTGCATTATTGGACCTCCAGTTTTGTGGTATATAGTTGAAAAGAAATTGTTAATGGGTACAGGTTTTGGAAGAATGATGAAAGTGATCTAAAATTTATTGTGATTATAATTCAGTAACTTGTAAATAAACTGAAAACTGAGAATAAATTGCATAAGTGAAGTTTATAGTATATAAATTATAGCTCAGTTTGTTAAAAATAAATTTTGTGTAGCCAATAAATTCTTTAGTAGGTGCACTGCTGCTAGAGAATAAACTAAAGAACGAACTACCAAATGGAAGAATTTTGATTTATTTATATCCACCAGTGAGCCCGTAGCTCCTTTCAGGCCACAGGGGTTCAATACTTTTGTAGTAAGCTATATACCTCAAGGCAGGGGCATTGATTTGGGGAATTTCTGTGGAAGCAAGGAGAAGCCACCCAAGTCTAAGTAGAAGAATCTAGAGAATCTTCATGGACCATTAGTCTTTGGACTGAATTTTGAAGAATAAATACAATGCAGCCATATAAAGTACCAGAGGCATAGCTGGCAAACACCTTGATAAAAGTGGGCACAGAAGAGCAACCTGACTCAGTTGGAAGGGAGTGCCATTGTAGAAATCTCTAGAAAAGAATTTAAAAAGTTGGAGCTGGATCTTTGAGTATTTTTTCTACCTTTGGTATTTACGTTATGTTTTCCTAAAGTCTCCCTTAAGAAATGGTCCCCCAGTGATATGCAGTAAGAGCCAGATTTTTAAATTACTGTTTTTATATGTCATAAACTGACATTGTTGCATGACTCATAAAAATGAATTACTAGAAAAATGTAATGAGATAAAAGCAACACACAAGCCTACTTATAATATTCTTGGAAGCACTGCCAAATGGCTAAAATATTTTCTAAATATTGACTCAATTTTTCTCAATGCAGACAAATAAGAAATGTTTTGTGAACTCATCATAGAGCACAAACCACATTATGAGTAGAAGAGTTCTAAATAAAACATCTGGAATGATGCCCTGACCACCAAGGCATCAGATGCCAAATGCATATGGGAAACTGTGGGCATTTTTTGCTGTTCTAACCTCCACCAGAAGATGCACAAACCACATATTCAAATGAAAGACCCTAAGAAATCTTGCAACAGAAAAACTGCAACGTCCCATGAGATGGTATTTGGAGGTGGAACCTTTGTGAGGTACTTAAGTCATTAGCTGAGGAAATGAGGATGAGAACCCCCTCACAGGAATAGCATCCTTATAAGAAAAGAGATAAGAGCTTTCTCTTTTTCTGCTTTGTGAGATATACAAGAGGAGGCCATCCGCAGAGAGCCCATACCAGGGCAGTGAATCAATCAGCCCCATTAATTTTTCTTGCCAAGATCCAAAATTATGAGAAATAGGTTCTTACTGTTTAAACCATCCCAGACTATTGTATGAGCAAAGTAGTGAACCTACAAGGGAGACAAGTGCAAGGGACGTGGGAAAGAAGGCCAAAAATGCTATTGCAGTTAAGTAAGTTCACAATAAAAAGAGATCTTTTGGGGTAAAAATGAAATGTAAGGGGCCAAGCTGTGCAGATGATGTATGAGGGGTGAGCATTGATGAAGCAGAGAGATCAATAGATATCCATGCCCTGGGGCAGGAGTGTGCTTGTAACTTTGAAGAGAAATAAGAGCAAACAAATACAGGAAAGAGAAGTTGGACAGAAAGATAGAGAGGTTATGGCACCAGATCATGCAAGGTCTTGCAGGCCTCTGAAGAATTTAGGCATTGACACTGAGTGAGATTATGAGCCATGGCAGGTACAGGTCAGAGGAATGACAGAATCTGGCTTGTGCTTGCACAAGATCCTTCTGGCTCTTAACATGAAAAGGATCAAGTGCACAAAGCTATGAGCTCGAAGATCATCTAGAGAGTCCAAGCAGTAATTTTGAGATGAATAAACTCAGAGCAGAATAAAAGTAGTGGAAATGTTCACCAGTGGTTGGATGCTGAATGTACCTGCCCATAGCCTGAATGTGCTGTAGGACTGGAGGTTACAATGATGATAAAGTATTTGACCTCAGCAATTGGAAGACTTCAACTGAGCTGAAAAGGTGGAAGGCTGAGAAAGGAGGCGAGGTGGGGAAGGATAACGTCAGTATCAGGAGCTCTGTTTCACACTTGTGACTTGAGCTGTATCACAGACATCCAGGCACAGACAGACTGGATCTGGACTTTGGAGGACAGAGGGATAAATCCCCTGTGGAGATGCATGTTTGGGAGCTGTATGAGTGATGCTTAGGGCTATGACACTTGATAAAACCAGGACGAGTGTGATTGTAGACAGAACAGTGGTGCCCAAAGCCTAGTTGCTAGGGTAACCCTTCATTAATAACTTGGGTTATGGAAGAAGATGATAAAAGAGACAGAAAGAGCAGCCAGGAAAGGTACAGGAAAACTGGTATAGTCCGCTGTCATAGAAGCCCGTTGAGAATGCGCTTGCGGAAGGAGGAAATGTTCAACCTCACCAAACGCTGCTATGGCCAGAGTCAACTAGACCTGAGAAGCAGCCGTGAGAGTGATGAAAGGGGACGTTGTTGTTGATTCTCACGTGAGCAGTTCAGTTAAGTATGGAGGTAAATGCCTAATTGAAAATATGCTCCAGAAGAACTTATAGTAAACTAATTAGGGAGAATGTGTACGAAAACTTCTAAGGAGTGGGACGCAAGAGGGGAAATGAGAGCAAATGAAGTTTTAGTGGTGGTGATAATAGGGAAGAGGGAATGACATGTTCATATGTAAACCTAAAAAAAGCAATGAGGAGCATCGGTGTGGAAAATCTGGGGCAAAGTCTTAGAGCAGGGCGTAGGGATGTAGTCTTCCATATAATTGCAAAGCTTGGTCTTCTTTAGAAGTTCCCACTGGAATAGAAACAAGAGATATTTATGAATTTAGATGGAGGCCAGGAGAAGTTGTAGTGGTGGATGCTAGCAGGATTTCTCTTCTGATTACTTCTATTGCAAGAGAGCTTTTTATTTTAAAGAGAAAAAATACAAAATAACAATAATGAAGACAAAAACAACACAAAAACAATAAAAATGATATAGGATTTTAAAACAAGATGATAGGAATTAACAATGGTTGTTATATTACCTATTGTTATCTTCAGCAAAGTTGCTCAGATTACCAGTTGTAAGAATGCAACATTGATCAAATTGCAGGAGGCTACTTTGGACCTGAGAAGCCTCAGTGACCTCAAGAGGTTTTAAGCTGAGAAAATTTAGTAGTGTAAAAAATCCTCGGTAAGAGACCGCATGAACCAGTTTTCTAGTGGTTGTTAGGGCTCAGTTCTCTAGAGAAATGTGGTCCAGTGGAAGGGGAAGTATTGAAGACCTTCTTAGGGCACTGACCTTGAAATTATAGAGAGACCCATCTGAATAGCTGTGTGATTTAAGCACACTTTACCTTTTCCTATAATATATATTTTCCAACCATTCAAAATGCTTTCTGAAGTACTCTCTTTTCTAAGTCATAGGATGGAGATTTTAAGGGAGGACACTGACACAGGCAGATTTACACCACAAGAACACCTCCCTGGCACCAGTATATGCAGTGGGTTTATAGGAGATGAGGTGGAGGTAATCTTATGGGACTGTTAGATAATAGGTTATTGAAACAGTGAGGCACAAATTGATTACCATGAGTAGAGATCATTATTTGTGTATCTAGATGTGAGTCAGAGATTATCATATTTGTAAAAATATTCTCTTCATCAATAGAGCACATCTCCTGTAGTTCTCTACATAAAACAGTTTTGGCATTTGTTTTGACGTTAACCTTGTTTGGGGACTGCCATATGCCAGTCCTACATACTCTAGGTTTGTCCATCTGCCCATACTCTCCAGAAGAGGGTATGAAGCCTGCTGCCCAGGCCATGCGATTTCTGTTTGCATGAGTGAACTCCCCTAGCATTGCTGATAGTTCTACTGTTTTCTAGTTCTGTCACTCCCCAATCCCAGGAGAGTTTTCTTATTAGGATGAAGTAATAGTGTATTTGATGGGGTTCTTTAAATGAATGTAGAAGCTCAGAAGGTGAGCAACTGGAAGAGTGAACAATGATGGAGAACTATGTGAAAATATTGCTTGCTGATAATTGAAGATAGATATTAGAGTTTTTATCTTATTTGGGAACATTCTGAAAACCATAGTTGGCACACTAAAAGGTGCTAAACCTGGCAAGAAGGTAAAGAGACAGGGCCAGCAAGCTGCCAACGAAGAATTAAAAGAGATCATGGAATTGAGCCTAGCCCTCTGTCAGGTGGCTGGGGCAGTCCAGGAGAGGTAACACCAGATGACAAATGATCATGAGCTGAGCCCGGATTCAGTCAATGAGCAATGAAGATGGCAGTACAGGGAGAAGCTCAGACTCCAGCAAATGCAAAATTTTGTCTGCAAAGCAAACCTAGTAAAATGGAAGGAGAGCAAGACTGGAAAAGTTGGATGTAATAAATGCTTTTTTTACATACCCAAGAATGATATGTGTAAAGACCACAAAAGATGAACAAATTCAGAATACTGCTCCTTTGAAATGTTCTATCAGAGGGATGTGGATAGAGCTCAAGATATTTTGGAGCTCTGGTGATCTAAGAGCAAGATATAAAGAGACATTCATGGAGTTCTTACACAACACAGTTTGAGCTCTTTGGAAAGGTGAGAACTCATGAATAGCATGCACATCACAGTCTGTAATTTATCCCATAAATTAATTACCTATCGCTTTGCTACAGAGCAGTTGTTGCTGCTACAAGGGCATAATGAGAACTACCCAGAACTAATCAAAGAACAGAAAACTCTACATGGAGCTAGCTGCAGAGGGAGGATCAGGCTAGCTGACCCGACAAACAAGGGATTTACTGAACAGAACCAGATTTTCTTGGAAATGTTACAAACATGACTGAAGGGTGACTCAAAAGGAAAAGCAATAAGTGAAAAGTTGACCCTAGACCAAAAGTTACTGAACTTCCTTCTTTGTATTACTTAGATTTACAAAATCACTTTATGAGTTAAAAAGTCAACTGATGTTTTCCTGTCCCCAAATTGACAAAGCAATTTCAGTAATGTAAAGCTCATTGTTATATGTCATGTTTAGCTGTTTGAACCTTGCCATAGGTAGTAAATGAATCCTTTAATATTTATATATTTATTTTCATATGTTTTTGAAAGTGTGTAATATGTATATCTATGACCTCATAGATTACATTATTGGTACAAGAATTGATTTTTTAAAAAAATATTTAAAAATTATGAAATAAGAAACTACATAGATGGACAGGAGATTGATACAATAAAAATTGGACCAAATAGATGATATAATTATGTTCATAAATAAGAGTAAAAGCATAGCGAAGAAGTGCTGCCTCAATATAGTGAGGTATTGTGCTTTCCAACTCGCCTAGACTAATAGGATGTGTAAGTAAGTCGTTGTCTGACTTCATTGATGCATTTGGATGCACTGGAAAGAATGAAGTTCTCATATACAGACATGCAAATTTAGTCAGACAATTAATCCTCTCAACAACAGAAAAAACACAAAAACCAAAAATCCAAAGACAAAAAACAAAACAGGCAAACAACAACAACAGCAACAACATATATTTACACTTTGAAGATATCAATGGATAAAGCAATAACCACTGTTGAGACCATATCACCTTGTCTATAGATTAGTTGTGATTGTACTATTTTTTATGCTAATTGGTGTCTGTTTGTCAATATGTTTTTGTACCTTTACTTGAAAAAAAAAAAAAGAATGAAGTTCTCAAGGCAGGTGGTTTTGATTCAAATACTGCCTTTACCAGTGCTCCCTCCACCTTTAGTTTGCTGGATGGGTTTAGGACACTAATTAATGTCCTTGTGACTAACTTTTTCTGAGGTAATATCATGTAGAGTGCTTAACAAGTGGTTTTCCCGGAGAAGACAGAAGAAATCCTATTGGCATTATAATTACTAATGTAAAAACAAGGTCAGTTTTCTGTTCTGTGCATTAAGCAACAATGAGGCATTCAAGTGTGACAGCATAATTTGATGTAAAGAAGACAAGTTATAGAATTGCAATATATGGATTTCATCTGCAGCATCAAAGTTTTCTTTTAATGTAATATGCAACTGAGCCTTTTCCTTTATTCTCTCTGAGCCTAGTATGGAAAATCTTAACTGTTAAGAGTGCAAAATTGTATCTAAGAATACATCGTGTGCAAATATACTGTATATAATTATATCTAAGACAATGTCTTAAATACAAAGAGACTATGTCTTGTATATTTCTTGTACACAAAAGGAATGGCAGAGGACATGGAAGGAAAGGGAAGGAAAGGGACAGAGAGAGGTACAGAAAGGGAACTGTCCACGGGCAACTTGTATAAAGGCAGAAATTCTTGATTCAATTTCTACCTTTAAAACTGAAGAAACCTTCAGTTTCTTTGTTGTAGAGTGGATGCGATGGAATTGGTGTTACTGTTCCTCCAGGAAAACTGCATTGTCCCTGTCTGTCTGTCTATCTGTCTATCTGTCGTCTATTTATCTACCTATCCATCCATCCATCTATCATTTGGCATCTGTCATCTAGTTGCATGAAGTAAGTTGTTTTCTGTCACAATCAATCCTTCTGCTGAGATCACATGAAGCATAATAGATTTCAGGGGCTTGTGGATCCCTGGTGCATTTGGAAAAGTAAAGCAAGGACAGATGAGTTTACAGAGTAATCATAGACTCTTTCTGAGAGTTCATCACTGGCACCCGTCTGAGTTATTGCCTAGAAATTATTTTCTCCAGGAGTTGGTCTCTATTTCATGGCAGCTAGCGAAAAAGACATAAGGCAAGGGAGTGGCACAATTTGTCTCAAATCTTTAGATGATTAAACCAGGAGAACAAGCCTAACTCAGGTCAATCTGATAAAATTCTTTTAGGAATCTGGAATTTGGAAAAAAATAAGAGCAATAAAATCTGATTTATATTAAGCACTACATAGAAAGATTAGTGTTGGAATTGTGCTAGGGTGACCAGCTGTCCTGATCTGACTGAGACTGAAGGATTCCTCAGAACTTGGCAACTCACAGCACTAAAACTGGGACAGTACCGGGTGAAACGGTGGTTCATCCTCCTGTGAGCCACTGTTGTCCCTGCTCCACCCAGAGATAGATTGTTTAGATCACTTTGGATTCTTATGCCTATATACTTTCAATAAACTCCATTTTTAAGCTTAAAATATACCGAATGGAAGGAAAAGAATATTTAACTGGTGCTATATCCAGGAAACCTTCAAGAAACAGAAAAAAGAAGAGGACATCAATATCAAATAGATACTGTTAATGGAAACTGTCAACCTTGAATGAGATTCTTTATTGCTCTTAATATTTATGGTAGGAGATGATTGCTTAGTTGAGCTTGCAAAATGGATACCTTTTCTAATGCTTCTTAATATTTAATGAATTATGTTAGTAAATTGAGAAGGATTATCTACTTACCCTGTTTGGAAAATTGACTCATTACCTCTGTTACAGAAAGGGATGAGGGTGTCTTAGCATCAAAAGCATTTTACCCTGAAGTGATGAGGATGAATCAGAAATTCGATCAGGCTGTGTCTCCAGTGAATTGCACTGTCAAATAATGTTAATAGAACTGACTAGAGTGTCCCTCATGGCCTTCTTGGATGTTGGACTTTAACATGCCTTAGAATCTCTTTGAGAACGAGTTAAAAATTTAGTCTCCAGCGTCCTCTCTCCAGTGTTTCTGACTTGCTAGGTCCAAAGCAGAGCCCCCAGATTTGCAGCTAATAAAGTACCCTAGTTCCTTGCTACTCAGTGTGTGATCTGTTTCAATAGCATTAATCCCTCCAGTGCCCCCACAAGCTCATAAGAAAGTAAAATCTCTGTTCTCACTCTAGACCTACTGAGTCAAAATAGGCTTTTTAGTATAGGGTTCCAGAGACCCTTCCCTGTGAGATTATGAAACAGTGATCTAAGGGCCACATTGAGGAAGTTCTAACACTTTTGCAACAATAGTTTATTTTTTCTACTGCTTATGTTGCAGGCATTATTCTAATGCCTCAGTGTGACCTAACAATGCTTTGAGGTCTTTCTTTTTCCAGATGAGGTAAGGGAAGATTCCAGAAAAGAAAGTTATCCAGTTCAACAGCTAATAGGTGATAGAATTTAGCTTCAGAGGCAGGTGATCTGACTTTGGAGTTTGAACACTTGGCTGTCCCACACTACTGCTTCCCTGTCAAAGAGAAGGACTGCTAGCTGAAAGCAGAATGGGATCACACACAATTTGTAGTATAAGGCAGACAGTCCTTGCTACCAGTAAGTCAAATTCTGTAAGTCAGTGTTTTTTATTGTTGTTGTTGTTGATAACCAATGCTGCATGTGCCCTCTAGGGTTCTCGGTGACCTTAGTCTTCACTTATAGCAAGTGGGTGACAACATCTGAACACCTGGCACTGTTACAAGCCCAATGTCTGAAAGGTTGCCCAAAGGAAAAGGATTAGAGGCAACGTTAGCTTAGAAGGAGATACCACTCTGTGGAAAGACAACTTTGGAGTTTGAAAAGCCTAGATGGGAATTATAGTTCTTCTAATCATTTGTTCCTAGGTAAAAATGGCACAATATTGTGCCTTAGTTTCCTCATCTGTAATTTAAGAGTAATAAAAGCCATCATCTTGGATTGCTGGAGGAACTAAGTGACATATGTTTGCTAGGTTAGCATACCATCTACCCATCAGTTGCTTTTATCCTGTCATAATAGTTCTTATGCTGAATTCAAGTCACTGTCCTTTTTGAGGTAATTATGAAGTCTCATTATTAGGAAGGACCTTAGATATTATAAATCTTTCTCTTACATCATTGCACAATGCACATTTTTTTGACAGCTGACTCACACATTACTGAGCTAAGTCTTTACTTCAAAAAAAAGGCCTTTTCTTTGAATCTCCAATTCTACAGTAATCGCCACAAGCCCATAGGAAATTATTTTCATGGTTAAAAGTTGGCTAAATTTTGATAACCCCAAGAGTCTCATCTACTAAACATTATTTTCCCTCCTGAGTAAGGACATACCCAATTTTATTACCATTAATTAAAATAAGAACAGAAATGTGCATTCCATTTATTAAGGAATACAGCATCTCTTTACACTGGCGATTTTTATGGAACAGACTATTCAAGGTTTTGCAAAAAAAAAAAAAAAAAAAATTTCATTTTTTTCAGTGACAGCAGAAACATTGGCTTTCTTCCCGTGCTTTCTCTGGAAAAAAACAACTTTACATGCAGAACAAATAATAGTATTAGTGATGACCATGATGATAATTATAGCAGTTGTTGTCATGCCAGTAGTTACAACAGTGAGAATGGATATTTGTCCTGTGCTTATTTTTTAGTAGGTGGGATTTTAACCGCTTAAATACTTCAGGTATTTGTCAAAACTACCCTATAAGGAGGAAGCTGTTGTTACAATCTCCACTCCATCTAAGTTACCCAATCCCTGCAGTCGATAAACATGGAACCCAGAATGGGCATCCGGGCTGCGTGATGACCAAGGCCAAACCGTCACTCACTGAGCACTGAGAAGACTCAATCCCTGCCAGAAACTTCCACCCTTGCTTCTGCAGCATTCTCCCCCATTGGCAGCTTCTGACCTTCATCTTCCTCTCACAGGCAGGCTGGGTTGGGATGTGAGGACCCTGAGCTACAGGCTAGAGAACATGCAAGGGACTCAGCACGTATTATGCTCTGTGGGGTACTATCATTGGGTGGAGCTGAGCTTTTTAAATTTTCTTTTTAAAAAATGCTACACTGTGGCTCTCTCAGTCTTACTCCATTTACGTGATCAAAGATCCCCTCATTGGCTAGATCATCAGTGCACCGAGCTGAGCGTCTGAAAAGGCAAATTCTGAAGGTTAAAGGAAGGAGAACGTGGTTTTCTTGCTGTTTTGGTTCATCTCTCTCTCTCTCTCTCTCTCTCTCTCTCTCTCTCTCTCTCTCTCTCTCTCTCTCTCTGTTTTCTTTTTATCTAGCTGTCAGCACTTCCAGCTTTTCATCTTACTTAGCTTGTTTGTTTTAGCAATAATTGTCTTTTCTCTACAGTAAGAATCCACTGCAAGTGTTGAAAGCTCCAAGAACTGTTCTCTTGCACTTGCCTTTCCTTTGAATGTCACTTGATACTGAGCCTGGAAACGGATTTGAAGCCTACTTGGTACCTTGTTACAAGCAAAGATGTTTGCCCAATATTGTCTGGTGTGTCTTTTTGCGAAAATGACTGAGACCACTTTAAGGCAGTTTTGATTACTTTTCCCGCACTGCTGATGGATTCTGTGATGCTTGTGGCATGTAACGTAGCTTCATTAGGGAAGATGTCATTTGTCATTGCATGTATGGGAAGGAAGCATTGCTTCGCTGTTTTCCTGCTACAAAATAGCAGTAACTACTAACTTATGTGTAGAAGATTACAACTTTTAGTATGTAAACATTCTTTTGGTTATTCAAATAACCTTTCAAGATAAATGTTAGCATTGTTTCTGTTATCTAAATAAAGAAACCAAGAAGAAAATGGTTAAACAATGTACTTAATTAGTGGACACAGGATCCAAAGCCAGTACTCTGACTAAGTATATCTATCCAACTGTACATTCCAGAGCTGGAGAAACAGGTGCAGGATGGGTTCAGGGACCTATGGACCCACTGTAAGTCAATTGTAACTAGAGTGCCCTAGATCACCTGATTCCATAGGCCCCTCCTATTGGAGAAGCTCAAAGGTGTTCTGCATGTCCTAGGATCACTGTTAGTTCAGAGCCAGTGTGCAGTCTTCTCTGAAATGGCTGATCATTTCACTTTCCCAATATACAATTATCCCAGTAAAAGACTTCAGGTCCCTTCGGGGAAGGGAGAATAGGAGGAAGATCGATGGTATTCTATTTTAGTAGCGTACCAAGATACTTCTTCAAGGGTACCAAGCCTCCCCTTATTTCAAAAACTTCTCGCTCTGGAAATTGGCAAAAGTCTAAGAATTGGTTGAGGGGGTCATGATTATCTGTTGGTGCTGTTTGAGGTAGATTTTCATTCACTCACCCTACATGTTTTTAGTCTTTTTATGGCTCAGTGGAGTAGGATCCACTTGCATTAGAATATTTTCTGGGATATTAGACCCCCGTGGGTGCTTGACTGTGTGATTAGATTTTATAAATGGCATAAACCACTGTTTCTTGCCACTGACATTTCACCTTATGCTACTGTTATTCTCAGCCACAGAGTGCCAGATGGGAAGGCAGTCCTGTTCCTCGTTACTCAGGAATGGCAATAACTACAGAATGAAAACTACTTTCAGAATATAAAGAATGACTTGCTGTTATCCCAAGAAAATTTCTCCTGTTGCCTGTAACTAGAACATTGAATTTCCGTTATCCCAAATTTTTCCTGAATATTCCTTTCAATATACGACAGTCCTCTTTTATGCTATTGTCCCTCACTGTTATGTCATTCTTGTTCTGTGTTTAAAACCACACATTCATTCCCATATATGCAGGAAGAATGTGCAAAGGTAAATGCCCTCAACACACAGTACTGAAGATCTCGGTGTTTTTCATGATTTTTTAATAGTGGTTGCCATATGATAGAATATTGGTAAAATATATTAATGGACAATAACATATTTTGAAACACGTAAAAATTCAAAACTATTTTCACATGCCTCTCTTTTAATTCTTATAATGCTTGTATAAAAGGGCAAAAGAAATCTTACTAAATACATTTCACAGATGATAAATTAAAGCAAAAATAGGTCACCTGTACAGGTCCTTTGAAATGTCCAGTGTCAGGTGCATTGCACTAAACCAGACTTTCTAAAGATAAATAAATTATGAACTATTTTGCCAACAGTGCCACCACCTTATGCCTCTTCTTTTTTATTGTTCAAACTTCTTTTCCTTCTCCTTCATCCTTTACTTCTCCATATTCTTTCTAACAGTAAATATGTTTAGGAAAAGGTACATGTCTTATTTCTAACCTCAGGATATTTGCCTACAAAAATCAAAGATATTCTGTACTATCTTTAACACTGCTTCAGGCTGGCCATTTTTCCCTAGGGAATTAAAATGAAGATTTGCAGGGACAGTCCATCTCTCCTCTCTCTATTTACATAAAGATCAGTTCTCTTGAGGCCCCAAGGAACTTAGAAGCCAGTGTTCCTTCCCGTGCAAATGTTCATTCATCATTCTGATAAAATCAAAAGTGAGCTTGAGAACTCTTCATAGATTTCCATTATCTGTATATTGTAAGAAACACTATATTCTATTTTGTATAACAAGGAAATGTCCACTGAACTCTTCTCACCTAGATTAGACGTTCCTCTGATTTGGGACTTTGTCATCTTCGGTTTGTCTGCTACTCAGAATCATGACAGAGTGTTTCAGTAGCTCAAATATTGTCTGTCTTCTCCAAAAGATGAAAGCGCTCTATGGGTTTCAAATGGCTCATAATATTAAATCCTCTGCACAATTCCTGCACTTGTTTGAAAGAATGGTAGTTACACTGGAGTTTAGATATTTAATGAAGAGAGAGATGCATGGGTACCTGGACATGGCGTAGAAGGCCGGATTTGAGGATAAGCTGTGTATGGACATATGAATGGAAAATATTCATTTGCTCATTAAAACATTTTTGGATATTTTTATACATCTGTGTCACTACTCAAGACACTGGGGATACAATGATGAAAAATAAGCACAAAATAGATGGAAATTCTTGCTGTTATGGAGCTTATGGCATAATGTTGAGGGAGACAGATAACCACGTAAAAAAGAAGAGTACTGTATATCCGCTTTCCATATTAGATATAATGTAAGTACATATACGCATTATGGAGGTGTAAGTGGAAAAAAATCAAGCAGGATATGGAGAATATGGAAAAGAGTTGCAGTTTTAAACAAAGGCCCCTTACTATAAGCACCCAAGAAAACACTCCTTGGGTTACTTTCCTCTCTACTGTAGCAAATTACTATAATACTTTTGCTCCCAGATCTCATCATCTTCCTGACCTAGATCAGGTACATATGAGATTCTGGTATGATTCATTCCAAGGAAAACTTCCTTGCCATCACTGGCCCTGTGAAATTAGAAAACAAGTTTATCCAAGTGTGAATGTTGGCACAGATATAGGTCAGAAGTATGGGCAATACTATTCTAAAACAGAAACAAATAGAGTTAGAGGAGAAATCACAGCAATTTTGAAGTTCAACCAGGCAAGCTCACTTAGTTGGCAAGGACTGTTTTCATCAAGGTTTTGTCTTTGGGTCCACAATTCTATTATATTCTCTACCTTCTGGTCAGAAGCATCTCTGGAGTATTGTTTTTCTCTCTTTTGAAGATTGGCATGTGTTGGAGGCTGAGCAGTTGCATCAGATTGTTTTAGCCAGTAGGATTATTGAGAGTTTAATAATCCTCTTTCTTTTTGTGCTATTTTAGTCCTTTTCACTCTAGGCTGGTGGCATTTCTGGTGTATCATATTCTCAAAAACTTTATAAGATCCCTATGCATGTCATGGGGATTTTTACTATCACACAAAGGGCCAAGTACAGATCTTTTCTGGTTAACCCCATCTCTAGCTCTGCTTCGATTTCTATTGAGATAGTGAGTGTGCTTCTGAATCAAAGCCAAATCCCTGAAGACCATCAAATTTCATCCAGCCCACAGTTGCCTGATACTGATTCTCAAAATTTTAGCCTCTTTTTATGCATACTTGGCCATTCTTCCCCAATTTACTTAATTTTTCTATTCATAATTTACTGCAAGAAGCAAGATTAGGAAAGGTTTCTTCTTCACCACTATCTGTGGCTACGAAAGTTCACAGTTCACAAGCTCTACTTTGTAATTGTGAAGGACACAGCCAAGTTTTCTGCAGTGCATGACAAGGGTTGCCTCATGCATTTCCTAGTGCAATGTTCTTGACTTTTTTGAGCCTTCCAAAGCAAAGCTTTGAGCATTTATATTGCTAATAACATTCTGTTAATGGTGATGGATGTTTTCTCTGAGTTGGTAGAAGTTATTTCTATTCATGTCTCACTTCCTCCCAAGCCCTCACGGGAATGAGTTATTAATATATTTATTGAATGAGTTACTAATATATTTATTTACACTAAATGTTTTTCAAGATAGTGCACATTATTTTTTCTGTCATGCTACTCAAAATTATTCTAACCCCTACCCATTACCAAATTTCAAAGCCGTTCCCACATTTTTTAGATATTTGCTACAATATCACCCCAGTTTGCTGTATTGAGATATGTATTAACTTCCTGTGGCTTCTATATCAACTTACTGCATAACCAATGACCTGATACAATCTATTTTCCATAAAACTTTTTTTTAAATTCTAGAGGTCAGAAATTTGAAATCAATATCACTGAGCCAAAATCAAGTTGTCCTTGCCCTTCTAATCTCTTGATGGCTGCTAGCACTTGTCTGTTCATGGCTTTATCACTCTGATTTTCAAGTCCAGTTACATCCTCAAATATTTTTCTGTTTCATCTTCACATGACACATGTATACATAGCATATGTATACATACATATATGAGAAAGGCAGTGACATAGAGATGGAGAGATTTATTTTAATGACTTGTTGAGTATATTCTTGATGCCAGAAATGGAAAGTCTGCAGGAAATGCCAACAGGCTGGAAATTCACATAAGAATTGATACTCAGTCTGAAATCCAACATATAAATAACAGCAGGCTAGATATAAGCAAAGTTTCTATGTTTAAGCCTTCATGAACATCATTCTTTATTGTTTGTGAAAACTCCACCATTGCTCTTAAGGCTTCTCAGCTGATTGGATGAGGCCTGGTGAGGTGATTTTATCTATCTTAAAGTCTCTGGTTATTACATGTTAAAAAGTATAGTGAACAGCATGGTATAGATTGCTGTTTGAACCAACAGTGGGGCCCTATCATCTAGCTAAAGTGACGCATAAAATTGGCCATCACACTGAAAGAGGTATGGCATCCAGGCAGTTGTCTGAGGAGGTATGCTCAGATGGAGGGAAGGGCACATCTAGTCTTTCAGTCTGTACAAGATGTAAGGTGTTTATTATGAGAGTAAGACAAACTGTCAGAGAGGTGTCAAAGAAGAAAGTCATTGTGATTCTTCACTTGAGACTGGGAACAGACCAAGTGGGAGGTTATTTCAACCATATCTGTGGGAGACATTGGAGTCTGGACCAGGAAGACAGAGGCAGAAAGGTAAGAAATACAAAGATGTTGGTCAGTATTGAAGTAGTGAAAACATTATTTTCTGACATATTATATACCAAGTGAGAGTACAAAGAAAAACATATGGAAAGGCTGACTCCAAATATTTGGCTTGAATAAAATGGGGAAAAAAACCAAAAAGATGATATTCATCATGAACTAAGATTGGGAAGAGCCAATGAAATGGATTTAGAGCAATTGTAAAGAATTTGGGGGCATGGTCGTGTGGCTCAGTGGTAGAGTTCTTGCCTTGCATGCATAAGGCCCTGGGTTTAATCCCCAGTACCACAAAAAAAGAATATGGCTATGATCTGGTAATGTTAAGGGGATCTGTTATATATTTGAGAGCAATTTGATATGAACCTTGGATGGCTGGATCAGAGAGATGAATTGGGGAGTAGTTACCATAGTGATGGTATGCATGGATAGAGCTGTGACCCCAGAGGAGGCTGTCAAAAGATTAAATAATGACAGAAGGAGAACAGGGTAGAGGAACTAACCCCTGGTCACTCCAGCATTTGGAGTTGAGAAAGATACCAAAGAAGGAAGAAGAACTATCCAGAGAATTGGACAAGGTTGGGAAACCATGTTCTGAAAGATAAGATAAAAATAAATTATATGATAACAAAGACGTTAGAGGGATCAAATATTCTTGATGTGCTAAATAAGTGATAGACTGAAAATTATCTCTTATATTCAACAGTGTAAGAGTCACTACTCACCTTGATAAGAAAAGGTTGTAAATAGACAGATTCAAGATGGAATATGAGGGAGGAACGGGCATGACAGATATCTCTATTCAAGAACACAGGGCATAGACTGAGGTTCTCAGCCCTGTATTTGAAGCCTAATTGATCTTGATCTCCCTAATGCATATAATCAGTCAGGACTTTGAGCACTGGTGGTGACACGAACCGCATATGCCAGGTAGAACTGGTTATGACTGGCCTCCCTCTTCTTCCTCCTGGCAATCTTTGCACGGCCTGGGGAGGAAAGTGGACGTTGTAGCTCCTCACTCGATTTGTTATTTATGAACTTTCCCTAGTAGGGCCTGACACTGAAGACAGTTATTACAGAGAACAGCTACCTTCTCACAACAATAATTAAAAAAAAAATAAAATTTACCAACTAAAAAGTGCAACACAAAACAAAATATAAATTAATAAATATTAGAAACAGGACAATTCTCGAGTATTTTAGCGTCTCTATATTTGCAAGTAATTCTTGAATGAAGTACTGTCAATCAGATAGCTGCTCAGTGAACACTAAATCATTCCCCAGAACTTTAAACTCACTTTGCGGTTCTTGCGAAGATATTTTGCCTAACCTACTTGACAAAGTATTTAAAATGAAGAGAAACATGCAAGAGATTTAAACATACAATAGATTGGAAAATGATCATAAAAGTATGAATGGGTACAACAGAAAGAAACAGCAGGAAAAAATATATTTATAAACCCTGATCTTTCATGGGAGGAGAAAGGATTCAAAGTGTTTATATAATTTGTCCAGGTTATAGGCTTTCTGATTTTCTGTGTATTATTCTTTTAATCCCATATACTGCAGCACGATATACCCCAGGAATTACCGGATGTCTATGGGAGGCAGTGGAGAAAAGGAAATTAAGAAAGGCATTGTAAATGTGGGCAGATGGAGGCCCCTGAAGCTGTGAAAATAATTTAAATTTGATAAAGAAGGTGACAGGCAGCCCTGAAGCTTTGAGAAAGGGAAGAATGTGGTTAAAACTGTGGGCAAGGAAGATTATTTTGACAGCCTTTGGTATGATTGGACGTTTCATGATATAAAAGTGTTTGAAGTCTTGGGAAAAATATGGCACAGACATTGATTTATGTTTGGTATTTTTCCAATATTATATAAACTACTGTATATTCTAGAAACTAGGCTTTGTTTGGTTTGATTTGGAGGTCATGCAATTGAGTTACATGGCTGACAGTAATTCAAAACCAGTCCTTTCACTGAGCATAGCATAATGTTTACAGTGCAGAAATGATTCCTATATTTATTCAAATTGCATAAAGATGTATGATCCCATCAAGTTAATTATTAGCCAAGAAACAAATTAATGTGTGATATTGTTTAAATATTAGATGTGTTAATACAGAGTAATTATGGTGACTGAGAATGAGGGGGTCTATCTGGCAGATGCCCAGTTTTTCCCTCAACAGTGTTAACACTGAATGCCCTCTAATACACTGGAAAATTACTAGGCAGATTTGAAATAACAAAGCAGTCACTGCAGATTTTAAGGTTCCTCTGGAGAACAGGACAGATAAAATGATTACAGTGATTTGAACAGCCAGAATTTTATAGCTGTACACTTAGAAAAACAATCTTCCAATTAGTTCGCAATTGATAGCTTCTGATATTTCCTGAAACAGTTTCTGCATTACAGTATTGATTGTTTCTATGCAGCAGGCTACCTGAGGAGAAAGTTACTCTCATTGTAGTGAACACATAAAGGCTGCTCCGATGAATATAAGTATTTCACAGATTTAGTGGTTCAAAAGGATTACCTATATATAAACTGGTATTGCTTGTCCTGTTAACAGTATTTTTGTAACAATATTATACAGAACATTAATGAATTTGTAAGTTTCACTTTTCTTCTGCTAGGGACCTGATTTTTATGCTTTCATTGGCCTTTGTGATTAGGACAGAATATGTGCAACTGTATTGTGTTTCCAAACTGAATGTTTTGAGAAGAATGAGTTTGGATTGTGGTTCTCAGGGTCAAGTGTGTGGTAGAAACACTCCCAGATATTTACTTATAAAGTAAAATGGATGATCTGTGAATAGACACTGCCAACAGATACATCAATTTCTTCTTCTGTAATATGAAACCAAACTAGCACTATTTTTTTTGTTCTTTTTTTTTTTTTTTGGCAGTACTGGGCATTGAATTCAGGACCCTGCGCCTGCTAGGAAGGCGCTTATCCCACTGAGCTATATTCCCAGCCCTAGAACTGTTTTAAATAAGACTAAAAGTTCCTTATATACTAAGAAATTCTGAATTAGACAATGACTTATTTCAATTTTGTGTGTCAGCCATGGTTTGGTATCTTTGGTGAGCATCCTGTGCTCACACTCACAAGACAGCTACCTTGCTTCCCAACATGCCGTCCATTCCTGAACCAAAGGAAAAAGAGGGAGGTTAACTCTGACCATGTCAGTCCTATTGAGTGGAAAGGTCTAATTTTTTTGGTGATTTATCAGAATTCTCTTTCCCTTCCTTTGGCTATGGGTGTGTCTATCACATGAGCATCTTCTTTTGCAAGGAATCTGGAAGGATGAGTCACTTTCATAAAGTAGAGACAGCAGCCAAGCAAAAGAGATGGGGAATGGGCACTGTTGTACCTATTAGTTAGCCAGTTATACCTTAAATCAGAAATTAACTACCCAGAAGAGATCCCCCACTCTGGGTTTCATTTGTTTAGCTATACTCAACTTAGTTTAAAATTTCACCAAGAGTTGCAAGGAGTTTACTCATAGAGGTAACCAGGTGTGATGTTTGATGGCTATGAGCATGAACAGGGCTTTGGAATTTTCAGCTACATTTCTACAAGATACAAGGGACACATGCACACGGAAGGCTGTAGACTTCAGTCTCATTGGCTCTTTTCTCTGCTTTTGCATCGTGTCTAATATTCATCGGTGTAACTTTGCTCTATCCCTGGAATTGTGGTGAAGTCATGTTCTTTTAAAAAAAAAACCAGTATTCCCAAATTTATAACTGGAAATGCATATGTAAACTAGCATGGTCATGGGAAACATTTATAAGGTAAAATTACTGACTTTCAAATTGAATTTATTTCATTTACATGTTCATATCAGTTTAAATGTCTACTTTCTAGTCTTTGATTCATAGTTTATGGCTACATTTCTCATCTCTTTGCTTATAACCATCTAAGTTCCTCATGACAGTTTCCTTCTGCATATTTTATTTTATTGGTGAGATAATTGTGCATAGATCAGCTTACCCATATTTAAAGCCATTCTAGAAAAAGAGCACTTAGAAGACATACATTTGAGTCATACTTTCCCACAGAAAAATTATTATAGTAATATGTATTCTTAAATGCTTTATAGCAATGACAATACTGCCTTGGTTTCAGTTTTAAAAGATTATATATCTTTGTACAGTATTGTCCTTAACCTTATTAACTCTGTATACATTCACTAAACAGTAGCAACTTTCATAAAATTGTACTCAGAATCCTCAGTAACTTTTAGCTCTAGAAAAGAAATATTGCATTAACCAGAATGAAAATAGCTTCATCATGTCTTCTTCCTGGCCTGCAGCTGAACTTGGCATTGTATATAACTCGTTTCTAGCGGGTTGTCATCATTGGAAAGGCTAAACAGCTGTGTGAGATCAAGAACCATTGCTATGAGGTGAATTCATGCTTTGAAAATATCTGATATGGTACATGAATCATTCCAAACACAGAACATTTCATTGCCTTAGTATGACTCATGAAATTTATTGCCAGATAGCTGAGATACTATGCAAGAACAAAAACAGCAACAGCAGATAATCTAAATGTACGTTCTCTTTTAGATCAACAACCACCCAAGTAATACCCACATAACCCATTGGTAAATTATAAAGACATAAGAGCTTAAGTTTCATTGATTTCTTACTAACTACTTTTTCCATTGTACCTTTAGTTTAAGGAAGATTAAAAGTAAAGAAATCTTTACCAACCCTTTGTACACTGGT
The DNA here is from genome assembly GCA_004027595.1 of Dinomys branickii. Taxonomy (NCBI): domain Eukaryota; kingdom Metazoa; phylum Chordata; class Mammalia; order Rodentia; family Dinomyidae; genus Dinomys; species Dinomys branickii. The sequence goes on from PVLD010000662.1 coordinate 114,054, forward strand.
GGAGTTAGGGTTTTTGCAGCATTTAGCTCAGCAGCCCCGTCGCCTAGTGCTTACTTAAACCACTTTGGAGGATCGACAACTGCTGTATTTATCTATTCCAGTTGACCCTCTTTCAAACTGGAAATTGTTCCATTATCACTTGTGATTATGATGTGATTATCAATTGTGAATTTAGATGAATTAAAGTTGCATCCAGGAACATGAGAAACCACTGGGCTCCAGCCGTGGATTTATAATTATGCTTGCTGAAATCCTGCAGGTTCGGTGAGGCTTAGGAGGGGTTAGGAACAGGGAGAAAGAGCTGCTCTGTGAAGAGCTCAGCGCTCTCAGATTCTTGCTTTTGAAATCCCTGGAGATATCTCCGAACTGTTTTTTATTCATTATATAATTTGGTCTCTGTAAAAGATTTGTTTAAAGACAGCATATCTTGCTTTAATTTTTGTTGTGACTGTGATTGAAAATAACTATGCTAACTCACATTGAAAAAAGAGCACCTGAGAAATTATAAGGAAAGAGTATGTTATCTTCTGTTGTATTTTGCAACAGAAAAGAGAAAATTCAATCCATCTAGTGTTGACTGATCCTTCCCAGCACTAAGCAATTTAATATATGCCAGGGCATGAGACAGTAAGTTACCACTTTGTTGAGGGATAACTGTGGTAGAAAAAGGGTTCACTTTAAGATAATGTGATTCCTTTCCCTGACTCCATATGGAGAATTTCAAGCCACAGTCAATTTTAATCTTAGAGCTTTGACCTTTCAAATTGTGCATGGTGGAACAGGTCTTTGTTAAGTACCTGTCATGTGCCAAGCAATGTGTTAGGCACTGGAGAAACAAGGATAAATATAGTCTCCCACGTCCTGTAAGAATTCAGAAAATAGTGATAGGAGAATGAGTAGTAAACCAGCTAACACTTACCTAGTAGTGGTTCATGGCCAGGCAAAATTCTAAACACTATTACAGGTGTTCTTTTTTAAATAACCCTTGTGGCAGTCCCATTGGATACATCATACTTTCATTCTTCTCTTTTCACATAAAGAAATAGGAATAAGGATGTTAACTGTCTTGGCCCATTACATAGGAAGTACAGAGGTGATCTCAGAGTTTAGTTTTAAGAATTACAGAGTCTGTGCCCTTAATAATTTGACCTTTCACCACCCAGAATCAATGAGATGTGGCAAAAAGAACACAGACCATAATTTTGCGAATTAATTTTAGAAACAACGTGCTCTATGCAAAAGAGCACTGTTATCTTTAGACCAAGGATAATAAATAATTTAAAAGTTGAATTAGAATCAGAAATAAGTACTCCCACAAAATTATAAGTAAAGAGTTGTTAGCAAGGACTAGCTTGTTTACAGACTGTAAATAACTTGATCAAGTATTCTTGTGCCTTCATTCAGAGTCCCTTTTTTATTCAATAAATGGGAGAGGACTGGAAAGACTAGGTATTTCATAGGCTCATACTAAGTATATCTCAGTGTGAACAGCCAGTAAGATAATGTAAGTGTGAGTGCATGAGATTTTCTAGACATTGTGTTTATCTATCCTAAGGAGGAGCTTGTGTTGGGCATCAGGAATGCAGCGGTGGCCCACTTTGGAACTGGAGGTTGAACATTTTAAGTGGTGAAAAATGACATTCTTTCAAATGACTTAACTTATATTCCAAAAATAAAACATGTAGGAATGTGAAGACGTAATAGTAAGGAGAAACCAAGAGAATCCGGCTTTCCTTCCCTGCTTAAGGTTGAATTGTGTCGTGCTATTTTGTCTCAGATCTGTTCTATTCAAAGCCCATTTGCAGAAACCATATTTGTAAATGAAATCAGATTAGAATAGCATAAAGGTCAGTGGCAAAGCTGAAATATAACCTACGTTAAGCAAAGCATCCAGGGGAAGTCATCCCCAATAATAAGGTGCCTACAAACATTCCGAGGTTAGAAATTGCTTTCAATTCAGTTAGTGAAGCCTTGTCAGGATTTAAAATTTTGGTCCAGCTCTGAGCTTCTTGAAAATGTGCCTTTTATTAAGAACATGAAAATAGACATTTCAGAAATTTGTTACCCAGTGTCACTCCTCAATTAACTTCTATTCATTCAGCTAGCAAGAATCAGTGTTCGGCCCATTAAAAATAAGAGGCTTCCTTATGTATTCCCTTTGCTGTTATTGATATTGTTAATCATTTTAATTAGTGGCTTCCCGTGATTCCAATCAAACCCAGTTAGGCTCAAACCTGATAAACAATGCAAAGGCGAAAACAGCATCTCTAAGCATGTATCGTTCTCACTAGTACACCATGGAAGTGGTACATTTTAAATTGCTTCTGTTTTCCTTTCAACAAAGGCATTCCCTAGCCCCAGAGACTGCAGCAGCATCTGGTTGCTTACATGAGCTACAATCCATGGTCATTCTTTCCAATGACCTTAGCCCTCTGTGTCAGATCACTGTACATTCACTGGCCCACATGGTGTCAGCCATCATCCTCTGGTTTGCTGTGTTCCACACAGCTACCAAAACAACTTATATTTTTACACATTCCTGTTTCTTTTTGCTTTCATTCTGTGTTTCCCTGACTGTCTCTGCCCTTTCAAAGACCAAGTCTCCCTTGGAAAACATAGTTTCCATTCTCATTGTGAGGTTATAGAAGTTCTGTGTACCACAGTATCTAACCTTGATATTGTGCTAAATTATTTTATATTTTTCATTTAATTTCCTCAAGAGCTCCCTAGGTAGTTACTTTTTTATAGTTTACCCATTTTACAGATGGGAAAACTGATAGGCCATTGGAGTAATTTTATGAAAAAATAACTCAGCTAGAAACAGATGTAGGCTTCTTTATTTTTTAATTTTTTTGCAGTACCAGGGCTTGAACTCAGGACCTTGCACTTGGCCAGGCAAGTGCTAATTCCACTGAGCTATATCCCTAGCCCTTAGAAACAGATGTAGGATTGAGGCTTAGTTCTATGTGGTTCCATAATTCCAGGACTGAAATATGGGATGTTAGTCATTCATTCATTCACGACTAGAATCAAGCTAGTCTCCTAGGTAAAGGGATGTCCAAATACTCAAACTTTACCATTGATTATTTCTAGAACAACCATGATTAGTAATATTTCTTTTTAAGTGATACTTTTATTGCTTTATCCAATCCATTCTCACTTCTCTTGTGATACTTGCCAAATAATACAGTTCATACTGCTTGTCAGTTGAGCTGAAATCTTATATCTGCAGTCCTAGATCCACACAGTAATTTTATTCATTAGAAAATATTCTAGGGTGACATGGATATCTGTCCTTTCACTTGCAAACGTCATGCTTTCCATTTTGAAGACATGACACTGAGGAGTTCTGAGAAGATGGTGAAGTGGTCAGTAGCAGAGAAACAGCTTCTCTCAGATTTGGTGTCCAGACACTAGAATATAGCAAGGTAAGGAGAGAAGTGTGAGGGAAGTGGTTCCCTGTGACCCAGGAAGAATGTGGAACAAGAAGGGAAGCCCAGTTTCTTACATTAGAGAGACAATACCCTGTTTACACATGCAGGTGTGATTTATTTCACTTGTGAGTATTGTCTCTAGTTGCATCAATTTAACTATAAAAGGCTCAGGTAAGGGAAAAATACACACACACACACACACACACACACACTAGCTAAGATAATTGTACTATTAATTTCTCTTAGCTCATTGAAAGGGACTGTTCATGCTTAACTATTTCTCAATTTTGCATGCCTATATCAGGCAATCTCAACAACTACTCTGAAGATAACAATGTGCAATAGAACAACCATTGTTAATAGCCTATCATCTTGCTTTGAAATTCTGTATCATTTTTTTTATTCTCTAAAATAAATAAAAGGAAATGAAGCCCATGGTGAGAATGAAGAGAGGGGTCTCAACGCATAAAAAGGAAATGTTAAGAGGCATTTTTCCCTGAGCCTTCACTCACTGCATGAGAGGGACAGTTCCAACCTGCAGATACACAGTGCCTACTAGCAACCCTAGAGGCTTCTATGGAGAAACACACCAATGGAAAGAGCAGTAGACCACATAGACTGCAGTGGTTAGTGAGTTAGAAAATGGGAAGAAAAGCAAAATACAACCCCAGACTTCCAGCTCACCAAAGCCACACAGCTGGACTCTCTAAAGTGGTAACAGCAAAAGTAACAAAACATGTTAATTAGGCTCTAGAAAAGATTAAATGAGAAATAGTTTCTCAGATGGCTACAGAAATCATGACCACACAGAAATCCAAGCATAGTGACTCTAGAACAGATAGAGATTTTTTTTTAAAAATAGAGGAGCTTACAAAAATAATGGAAAGTGTAAACACCCAACATAGGGAAGAAATGGAGTCAATGAAACATATATCTAAGAGATTCAAAATTCATTCAAAGTGTATGAAGCATAATAAGCCAATGTGAGGACAGATTCTCAGATCTGAAAGACAGGATTATGGTTAGTGGTGATGAAAAGAAAAATTTCTTAAAAATAACAAGGGACCACAAAAAAGAACAATCCAGCAGCTACTAGAAGATACAAAGAGGAATAGCATAACATTAATCAGAGTCAATGAAAAGGCAGGAGATAACATAAGTGACATAAAAAAACCATTCACAATAGACATGGCAGAAAACTTCCCAAGTAAGAAGAAAGAATTTGATTTACAGATAAATGAGGCATATAAAACTCTAAATAACCATATTTATTTTAAAAAGCTACACTAAGACATACAATAGTCAAGATCCCAGAAATTTCACACCAGAACAGATTATTAAGAGCTGTTAGAGAAAAGAAACAAATCACCTATTAAAGGAAAGACCATCAGAATCACAGCAGACTTCTCAACACAAGCCCTCAAGTCAAGGACAGCTTTGAGAGAAGTATTTCTAATCCTAAAAGAAAGCAACCTCCAACCCAGATGGATGAACTCTGCAAAACTTTCAAAAGTGATGGATAAATAAGATACTTTCATGACCAAGAATATCTAAGGAAATTCATGAATACCAAACCAGCACTCCCAAATGTTGTGAAGGACATTCTAAAAAGAGATAACAAGGATTATAACTCGATGAACCCTCAACAGAATGAGTCTATCAGGCAAGACAAGCAATTAAACAAAGGAAGAAAAAAGGGAGCAATAGAAAAATAACCTAACAAAGATAAGTTCAATACATACCGATAATAACCATCAATATTAATGGTTAAATTCCAATAAAAAGAAACAGCCTGGCAGAACAAATTAAGAAGGAAGACCCAACAATATGCTGCATGTAAGAAACACACTTAATTCAAAAAATATTCATAAATTGAAAGTTAAGGGATGGAAAATACTCCATGTGTTGAGAAACAGGAAAAAAGCAGGGATAGCTATTCTATTTGCAGACAGTGGATTTCAAGCCAAGACTGAGTAAGAGAGACAAAGAAGGTCACTACATCCTAGTAAAGAGAACAATCAAAAAGGAAGAGATAGCAATCATAAATATAATGCACCAAATACCAATGTACCCAACTATATAAAACAAATATTAATGGATGTGGAAAATCAAATAAGCAGTAATAAAAATGTAATGGAGGAATTCAATATGCTGCTGTAACAAATAAAGAGATCAACTGGACAAAATAGAACAATGAAATATTATAACTGAACCACACTTTGAGCAAATGGACTTAGTAGATGTCTACAGAGTGTTCCAGCCACAACATCAGAATACAAGTTCTTCTCAGCTACACATGGGATATTCTCCAAAACAGACTACATACTAGTTCACAGAACATGCTTAAGAAAATGCAAAGGAATTGAAATTATCCCATGTGTATTGTTAGGTCATAGCACAATGAATTTGGAAATCAATGGCAAGACAAACCAAAAGAACTTCATAAACACATGGAAATTAAATAAAACCTGCCTGAACTTCCAGTGGGTCACAGATGAAATTAAAAGAGTTTCTACAATTAAACAGTGCTGCCAGTACAACATACTGAATTTAAGGGACACAATGAAAACACCCATATGTAGGATATTTATAGAAGTGAATTTCCATATCAAGAAAACAGAGCAAGCTCAAGTAAACAACTAAATGCTAAACCTTAAGCTTCTAGAAAAAGAACATTTTACAAAAAGAAAAATTAGTCAAATGCAAAGCTCATACAAGGGAGAAAATTATGAAGATCAGAGCAAAAATTAATGAAATGGAGACTGAGAAGACTATATAACTAAACAATAAAATGAAAAGTTGGTTCCTTCAAAGATTAATATAACTGACAAATCCATAGACAATCTTATCAAAACATGAAAGAAAAGACTCAAATCTATGCAATAAGAAATGAGAAATGTTAAATAACAGCAGATCTTGCAGAAATCCAGAAAATCATCAATACCTAGTTCAATAACCTGTACTCTAACAAAATTGAAAGCATGAAAGAGATGGATAGGTTACTAGAAAGCATGAAAAAAATGGAAAGATTACTACACACATATGAATTATCAAAGGTAAATCAAGAAGATATAAAACTTCTAAATGAACCAAAATCTGTCAATTTAGTTAAAGATGTAATTAGAAACCCACCAATAAATAAAAGCCCAGGCCTTGACAGAGTCACTGGTGACACTGGTGAGTTCTATAAGAAATTTAGAAAAGATCTTATGTTGCTAATTCTCAGATTCTCTAATGACATTTAAAAGGAATCAATATTCCCAAATTCATTCTAGGAAGCAAGCATTACCCTAATACCAAAACCAGAAAGGATCCAACCAATAAAGAGAACTGTAGGCCAATTTACCTAATGGACACAGATGCAAAAGTCCTCAATAAGATACTGGCAAGCAGAGTGGGCAAGTCATGAAGAAAATTATACACCATCACCAAATAGAATTCATCCCAGCGATGCAGGAATAGCTCAACACATAGAAATCAATAAACGTAATATACCATATTAACAGACCCAAGTACAAAAATCATGTAATCATATCAATAGGTGCAGAAAAAATATTGGAGAAAGTCCAACATCCATTCATGGTAAAACCCTAGAGAAAACTGGAATAGATGGTTTTTATCTCCATCTGATAAAAGGCATCTATGACAAACTAATACCCAATATCATACTAAATGAACAAAAAATTAAACCTTTTTACTCTAAAATCAGAAACAAGACAAGGATGTCTACAAATGACTTACTCAGTAGAGTTCTACAATTATTAGCCAGATCAGCTAGAAAAGAGAAAAAATAAGAGAAATAAGTAAGGATGGAAAGGGGAGTTAAATTGTCATTATTTGTGGGTGATATGGTACTCTACATAGACGTCTCCAAAACCTCTACCAAAAGAATTCTAAATTTAATAGTCAAATTCAATACTGTAACTGGATACAAGTCACCATTCAAAAATCAATAGCATTCTGGTACACAATTAACAAACTCACTGAGAGAGAAATTAGGGAAGCCATACCTTCATACCTAGGAACCAATCTAATGAAGTAAGAGAATTTCACCTTGAAAACTACAGTACTCTCAAAAAAGAAATCAAAGGTATCAGAAAAATGGAGAGATATCACTTGTTCTTGAGTAGGAATAACCAATGTAGTGAAAATGGGCATACTTCCAAAATTGTTTACAGATTCAATGTAAGTCCCATCAAAATACTAAGAGCATATCATGTAGAATTACAGAAAACAATTATAAAATTCACTTGGAACCAGAAGAGACTTAGAATAGCAAAAGCAATTCTGGGCAACAATCACAAGGGTGGAGGCATCAAAATTCCTGACTTTAAATTGCACTTCAAAGCAACTGTTATAAAAACAACTTGGTTCTGGCCAAAAAACAGACCTGAGTATCTAGGGAAAAAGTTAGAATATTCAGAAACAACTCCAAACATACTCAACCACCTTCTCTTCTACAAAGGAGCTAGATACCTTTATTGGAAGAAAGATAGCCTCTTTAATAAATGGTACTGAAAGAAACTGGCTTTCTATATGCTGAAGATTTAAATTAGGCCAATATTTCACCATGGACTGAACAAATTGAAATAGATGAAAGATTTAAATATTAAAACAGAAATAATAAAACTGCTGGAAGATAGAATATGTAGAACTCTTGAAGACACTGGTGTAGGCAAAGACTTTATGAACAAAACTCCAGTCATATAGGAAATATCACAAGTAACCCATAACTTGGATCTCATATTATTGAAAAGCTTTTGCATAGCAAAAGGAATCACCAACAGAATGGACAACCCAAAGTGTGGGAGAAAGTTTTCCTAACTATTCTTCAAAGGACTAATATCTATTGTATGTCTAAAAAATTCTCTTTAAAATTAAAAAAAAAAAATCAGACCCTGAAATTTAAAGAACCAGTCCAAAATTTCACAGATGAAATGAATAGACATTTCTCAGATTAAGAATTGGAGATGGCAAATAAATATATGAAAAAATATTCAACACCACTGGTCATTTGAGAATTGTTTCAAATTGAAACAATTCTGAGATTCTATCTCACTCCAGAAAGAATGGCTAATTTTCAAGAAAACAACCAATAACAAATGTTGTAAGGGCTTTGAGGAAAAAGGGACTCTTCTCTCCTGTTAGTGAGAATATAGACTGGTGCAACCGCTGTGGAAATCAGTGTGGAGATTCCTCAAAAAAATAAAACTAGAGGTTCCATTCAACCCAGCTATTCCCCTTCTGGGTATCTTCTTGAAAAAGCAAGAATCATCATAACACAACAACATATTGAAATCCATGTTTATAGCTGCAGAATTTGTTATAGCTAAATTTTGGAAACAACCCAAATGTCTTGAACCAATGAATGAATAAAGAAGATGTGGTTTTTTATACAACGGAGTACCACTTAGTCATAAAGCAAGCTAAATGAGACATTTCTAGAGATCACACTCTTAGATCATAGTCTTAAGTGAAAAAAATTGAACACACATGTTTAAATACCACTTTTTTCCGGTGTGAGATACAAAAAGTGTAAATACTAGCTAATAAATAGTAAATATTGGGAAATGAGAACAAAATATTCAAATAAGAAAAGAGGAACAAGGGAGGAGGAAGGGGAATAGGAAAGAAGGTACAAGGAAAAAAGTAAATAGAAGGAAAAATAAACTGACTACTACTAATAAAATAATTTTAATCAATGTATAATTATAATATTCTCAATTAAGTGTCTAAATGCTCAGAATCTACAAAAAGTTATCAAACTTGAAAGAGGCTTTAAAAAACATATTTGAGATTCAGAAAACAAAGGACACATCAGTCATTTATTTAGTATCTATACAAATACAACTGGACTTTCTAAATATGTATGATTTTAAGTGGAAAACTACTTGTTTTAGAGCACTGGATGAAAATTTGACTCTCTCCCTCGAAGTGTATTGCCATTGAGCTACATAAAAACTATTTGTCAAACACAAAGTTATGACGCGATGACCATACTCATTTTGCCTGATGGCTCAGCTACCTCTCTGCCTCATGCCGTGGGTCAGCCAGGCTTGGCTAAAGGCTGAAGATACAGTTTAGTTTTGTTGCATATATTTTTGCTCTTGGACCCAGACTGAAATTTCCTACAGAATGTCTTTTCTAGGGCACATTGATAAATATATACTATGATTTTCAGGCTTTCAGGCTTCTATTTAATGGATTATGTCTCTGAACACTTTGTTGGCCAAAGCAAATCAGATGGCTTCATACAGGGCATGATATTCCTCTCAGCAGTAGACAATAATATAGATTTACAAATTTCATAGTGCAAGGAAGTTTTTTATTCTACTACATCAGGTTGACTCTGGGGTAAGCGGAATGCTCAGAGACTGCTAAGTAATTGAGTTACTGAGGTGGAACTTCTATGTCTCCTTTATCATAGGGCTCTTTCTAGAATTTAGACATAAAACTCCTGTGGGATTGAGAAACACTAATTGTGGGAAAAGGAGGATGATCACATTAGTTAAAAAATCAGCATATAATGTGTGTGATTCAATTGTCTGACCTGATCCTCCTAGCTTTCCATCTGTAATGTGCAATCTTTCAATGCTTTGCTTTGGGTTTATGGTTTCATTTGTTTATTCTTAACCAAGGATGTGGATGTAAATAGGGTTATTGATTTTCCTTCTTAAATTTTCTCTCTAGAATCTTCACATTGAACCTTTTACTTTGTGTTTATTGAGCATCATGTATAAGCACAATGTGGAAAAATCGTGTACCTTACCATCAGTACTGGCCTTTTTTCCTGCTGACTGATTCGAAGAATGACAATGAAGTCTGTGTAAGATTGTGTCTCTTTTTTTCTATGACTAGATGCACTAATTAGAACTGTGGAGCATCATGTTTTCTCTTACACAGTTGAGGCACCTATCTTCTCCCAAATCATTATAAACAGAATCAGTTCTGATTTTTAAGTGCTTTATGGGTGTTATTATGCTTTGCTAAATTGGAGTACTTTCTTACGGTCGAAAAATGAGGAGCACCTTAGACTGGTTTCTTTTGGTGATTTTGCTGCCTCTTTGGAAAAATAAGTGTGATTACTCACTGGGTGGCATGACCCTAATCAGTATCTTTCCTGATTCTGGTTAGGGTTCTATACTGTACACTTACACTTGGTATAAAGGCTTCTTTGTATGTTTTCTTTTTTATATATACAAGAATTTAGGACATTCTTCCTGTCTACAGATGCTTGAGTTCACGTAGAACTGCACGGAAGGTTTCCGTTGTAGTACTTCAAATGTACCAGGAACATGGTCCTAGTGATATTATGAGGACAGCATGGTAGGCAGAGGACATTTATTGATTTTTGTTCCCAATGCCTCACATGTTACTTACCAGTAACATTTTTAAACGACTAACTGTTGTAGTTTTTGGTACACCATACCAATATTGTGATACTAACTTTAAATGTTACACATTTTCTCTAAAATGTTCATTATTGTCTGTGTTCCTCATTATGTGGGAGGAATGATGGTTCTTGGCACTAAATTGTCTTTAGAATGATAATGCAGTCTTTAATTATTTTAACTAAAGGACTATCTATTCATACAGTTTTGATTTATATTCAAATTTGATACCTATTTGAGATATGTCCTTGTATTTTCTTACGTATTTCCACTGTGTATCATTCTAATGTTAATGCATGTTCTGTACCTCTTTGGTAATATTGAACTCATAAGTGGATATTGTCTGAGTTACCCACAGCTCATATTTCCCCCAGATTTGCTTTAGGGGACCAGTTCTGAGATTGTACATGTCTGAAATCACTTGCTGCACATTACATGATATAGTAAGTGCCATTTATTTCTATTACACTCAGTCTGAGAAGGTTCCAAATGAAAACAAGCCAAAGAGCTGTGGTTGATCACATAGAGCTTATAAGTGTAGCTATTTTATCCCTGCATTTCTGTGTTTACATTTGCTTCTTCACTTTTCAGTGATTGGAATGTTCTGAACAAGAACCCTTTTCCATTTATTTAGAGTATCCTTTGGTTCTTCAAAATCTTAAATTTGTCCCCAATTTTTCGTGGCCTCCTTTGATATTCTCTGCATCTTCTTACACACAGTTCTGCATTCCTTACCCTTCCTTTCTTTGAGTTCATTTGTTGCCCTCGTTCTTCTGCTCCAGTCCTCTTTAATTCAATATATTTCACTAAAGAAATGCTTGTGACAAGTTGACAACAATCTTCCTCATGCCCAATATTTTCTTATTGTCTGAGGTGGTTCTTTTAAGAAATGAACACTAGAAACACATTCCACTTCATTTTTTCCATTGTTTGGATGCTTTATTTGAATTTCTTCTGTAAGCAATATATCAGTGCCGTTCTTCTGAAGGTCTTTGGATGTATTTGGAACGCCGTGACTGTTTTTATCTGTGGCACAACACTTACATTTCATGGTCCAATTTAGAACCAGCAGAAAGAGCCTGGATTTATTCAGCCCAACTTTTAAATCCCAGGTCAGTCACTTATTACTAATATGACCTCAGGTAACTTATTAAACATCCCTGGGCCTCAAAACTTTCACGTATTAGTCTTCTGTTTGTATCAATAGCTCTTTTGACCTTTATGGCTATTGTAAGGATTCAAGGCAGAAAAAGAAAACTACCTCATGTGTAGAATACGCTTTATAATTGATGTCTAACAGATGCTGACATCTACTGTGGGATAGTAACAAAACTACTTTTGGAACATTGCTCATAGAATTAATCAGTAGTCTGATGATTTGAGGGAGACTTCTCCTCTCTCTTCAGCATCACTGCTCTGGGTGGATAATTGGTATGAGCCATGCTTTCTTGGAGATAATTGCACAGAATCCCTCACCTTGAGCAGATCTCTCTCACTAAGCTGATAAAACTTGCTGATAACCTTTCCCCTTATCAGCTCTGCTGTTTACCTTCCTTTTCAAGCAAAAGTCATTCTAAATAGCCTTTAATGTTTTGAAAATTTTGAGCCAGTCATTAACATACATGCTAGTAAGTATAAAACAAGGTAGAGAAATAGATTGCTATTGCATTAAATCATTCTTGTATTTTAGTTTGCTAGAAGGAACTATGTCAATAAGTAAATAAATTATAGTAAGTAAAAACACAGACTCATCCAAAGTGCAGAGGGAAGAAGTATATTGATGCCCCTAGTACTTATTCAGATTATATAATGTATGAATCATTCTCTTAGGCTTGTAGTGATTCAAAAGTGTCAAGAATCATGATGTTTGTCCATAGAATCATGTTGAAAAGGGATTTTTTTGCTTCATTTTCATAATGATGGATAAAGGATGAGTGTTAGTATATACCAAAAGGTTGACTAATAAGGAAGATAAGTACTGTAAAAGCTTATTTAAAGTACTTTGGAGGTAGTAAGATTGGAAAAAAAAAAGTTAGGAATATTCAATTGTTAAGAAAGTACGATCAAATAAAGATATAGGTTTTCAATATAGTAATTACATTTACAGTTTCAGAGCTAAGCCAATAAGCTTCCAGAATTACAAGTTATCAGAATAAAGGCACCATTATAGAATCACATGTAAAAACAAGACTGAGATCCTACCAAAAATCCTATCAGCATCGCTAAGTCCAGAGCAGCAACAACTCCAAGTGCTGTAAGCAAAAGCAGCTCTCACTCGTTGCTGGCAGGGATGTGAGATGGTGCAGCCGCTTCAAAAGACAGTTTCGCGGTTATTTATAAAACGAATCTGTTCAGCACTCACCCCCCCTGGTATTTACTCAAACAAGGTGAAAACCGGTTGGCACACAAAAATCTACGTGTGGATGTTTATAGCTGTTTTATTCAAAGTTGTCAAAACATGGAAGCAACTTCCATGCCCTTCAGTATTAAGTGGATAAACCGTGCTAGTCCAGGCAGTGGGTTATTATTTAGCAGTAAAATAAATGAGCTATCAAGCCATGAGAAGAAGTGGAGGAACCTTAAGTGCATCTTTCTAACTGAAATAAGGAAATCTGGAAGGGCTGTATACTGTGTGATTCCAACTATATGAGCTTCTGGGGGGAAAAAGAAATGGTGAGGACAGTAAAAATCATCTGTGATTGCCCACAGAGATGGCTCAGGAGGAACGAATAAGTGGAATGAACTGAGGCAGTGAAACTATTCTGCATGATACTAAGATAGTGCATATTGTCACTACACATTTGTCAAAAGCTATAGACTGTACAGCACGAAGACTGAGCTGTAATGTAAGCCTTGGGGTCCAGGTGATAATGACGTTTGTATGGTAACTTCATGGAGCGTAACAAGTCTACAGCTATGGTGTAGGATATTTATTGGGGAGCAGTTGTGTATATATGGGGTGGAAGTACCTGGAAATTGTATTTTTCCAATCCAGTTCACTTTGAACTTGAAATCATTCTAAAAATCAATGTATTTTTTTTTTAAAGAACAAAACGGTAATCTACAAATGATTCTGTTCTACTTTATTTTAGAGGTTCAGGTGGTTTTACATTTATGCTAGAAAATGTACACCTTAATTTCTTGCATTTTTTTCCATAAGATATCACCTTTTCGTTGACCAGTCAGTCAGCAAGCATATTACATAAATAATAGGTAGATGTTAACAGTTGTTCCAAGAAAATCCTGAAATACAATGTCTAAAACATTGTATATTCCAGTATAGCTTCCTCCTACCACCAAGCTGAAGACTGGTTTTCATGCTGGCCAAAGTAAGCATAAGTCATATGAATTCCTCTTATGAAAACATATTAGGTAAAGGTTTATTTGCATTGACCTCTAGGCCTCCTCTGTCTGTTCCTAGAGGAATGCTTCTGTTCAAACACATTGGTTATCAATTTCTTCTCTCTATTCAAGAGAGATATATGCTTAAATACTCCTAGAGATAAATAGGCAAAAGATTCTGTTCTAAAAGGGTAACTCCATAAAAATGAATGGTTTCAGAATTTTAAACAACTACTATGTTTTTTTTTTTCTCTATTCTGTGTGACCTATTTGACTTCTTTACCCAAGCATAAATGCATAGGCTTTTATATAAAAAAAAGCTTTATTAAGGTGAAATGTACATATATAGTATTTCATGTATATACTTAAATATGAAATCTAGTGATTTTTATTAAATTTATAGAGTGATCCAGACATTATAAAAGTCAAGTTTTGTTACATTTCCACCACACTCAAAAGACCCCTTGGACCCATTTATGTCTGCTGTTCCTTGTGGCTGTCTTAACCAAGTTGGAAGCTACTTCCTGTCTCTGACTCCACATTTTCTGAAGTTATGGTATAAATCAAAGCATGCAATATAATCTTTTGTGCCTTCTTGTTTCACTTGGCATTACAGTTTGGAGGTTAGTCCATGTGGTATTTTTTGGTAATTTGTTACCTTTTATTTTTGAATGATTTTCCCACATACTGCTTTTAGTGGGGGGTTCTTTGACTATTTTAGTACGTTTGCACAGCATAATGATGACATTCACCATGGGGAATTGGTACACGTGTATGACACATTTTAACATTTTTAAAAAATATTCTAGTTGGTGTGGAATGCAGGAGTAACGAGACATTTGTTTGAAACTGAAACGTTTTGTTTTTTGTCATTTTCCAAAGCAACTTGTGAAGCCACACCTAGTGGCTCATGCCTATAGTCCCAGCTACTCAGACTAAAGTGTGAGAGTCCCTTGAGTCTGGTAGTTTAAGGCCATGTTGGACAACACAGCACAACACTGTTTCAAGGACAACAAAAATAAAAGGAACAACAGCAAAATACCAAAAAAAAAAAAAAAATTGAATCACATAACTTCTTTAAGTCTGTAAAGCTTAATGACAGGTGTATGTTAGCAACATATATGAATACATGGATCTATGTTCGTATATGTAAACTATCTATACACAAATCCCTCTGAAGTATATTTATTATGTTTATTTATTCAGAATACATTCTTTGAAATACATTACTGAAACATCCATTAATAGGCATGCATATTTACCTCATTTTTTCACTTCCATTATGAAATGGGAAGGTGAGAGAAAATTGGGTGTTAATGTTTTACTGACTCAAATGAAGGAGAGATTATAGGGTTAATTGTAGACAACGTTGGTTTTCCCTGACAAGTCAAAATATTTAGTGTAAAGTATTTCATTGACATGATTACTTAAGAAAAATCAGCTATTTGTTATTCACCACAATATGAGTTTAAGTTCATGTTAGAGAAAGTAGAGTTTTATGACTATTTGTTTCATTTCATTGATACTTTTTTAAAGGTTAGGGCAAGATAGAGGAACTACCAAATATGACCAGAGTCCTTCAAAGGTCAAGCAAAAAACGATTTCTGTGGATAATTCTATTTCTTTTTCCTCCCGTGAGACTTTGTGCCTTCTCTTCTCAAATATCTCTTCCCCTTCTTTTTATTTTAGTTCTGTCTCATTTCAGTACTGAACAAATTTCATCTCCTTGGTATTTTGCAAAAAGAATGGCACTATGAAAACAGAGGATTTAAGAAGAGTGATTCAAAAATAAAAGTAAAATAGCCTGTTCATATTTGGGGACAGGGCTTATGCATGCAGCATCTATACCTCCCAACACACAGCACCATATTCATCTGATTTGCAAGATGGTAGATCTGTGTCTGACAATTGAAAAGTATACAATAATGGAGAAAGAGAACTTCTCAAAAGTTATCTTTTTAAATGCTTGAGTTTTCAGCTCTCCTGTTTCTCAGGAACTTCAGGTAAATATTTAAAAGAGATGTGATGATATAGAACTAAAAAGAAAAAAACTTTCTTCATTGTTTTAAATAAATACATATTACGATAAATAATCCATTTATAGACCTGTGCCTTCACTTGTACAAAACATAAGTGTGCCTATATCCGCCCTTTACCTTTCCTCCTTCTACTATTGGCAAAGCAAGAAACCGTTATTTTAAAAAGACATAGTGTCAAGTCCCAGGCATTTCCTGCACATAAAGCACATAAATATATGAAAAAAGATATAACATCATTGGTTGTTGGAGAAATCTCACCCCAGAAAGAATGGCTATCATCAAAACATTAACCAATAACAAATGCTGTAGGGGCTGTGGGAAAAAAGGAACTCTCCACTGCTAATGGAAGTATAGACTGGTGCAACCACTGCGGAAATCAATGTGGAGATTCCTCAAAAATTTAGGAATAGAGGTCCCATTCAACCCCTACTCCACTTCTCTGTATTTCCCCAGAAGAACTGAAAACATCATACCACAGTGATATACATGCACCCATGTTTATAGCAGTGCAATTTGTAATAGCTAAATCTTGGAAACAACCCAAATGCCCATCAACCAAGGAATGGACAAAAAAGTTGTGGTATTATAGCCAGTTGTGGTAGTGCACACCTATAATCTCAGCACTCAGGTGGCTCAGGCAGGAGGATCATTGCAATTCTGACACCAGCCTAGGCTACCAAGTGAGTTCAAGGCCAGCCTAAACTGTGTAATGAGACCCAGTCTCAAAAAGACAAACAAAAAAAAAGATGTATTTTTATACAATGGAGTACTACTTAGCTATGAACAAAGATAAACTCAAGGCTTTTATAGGTAAATGGATGCAACTAGAGACCATACTCGTGAGTGAAATAAATCAGACTCGTGTAAACATTGTGTTGTCTTCCTAGTGTAAGAAACTGAAAGAGTAAATAAGATCCAAAAAGTACCATAGATATAATGACAGGGAAAGAAACTGTTCAAAAGGAAAGAACTGGGACAGAGGAAAGGAGCAAAGAAAGGAAAAATTCAATATATATATATATATATATATATATATATATATATACACACACACACACACACACATATACACTGTATATATACACTATATATATATATATACACTGTATATATACACTATATATATATATATACAAAAATAGCTAATTGTATTACTAATTTCTATTAGTTCATTGAAAGGAACAGTTAGCGTTTATATTGTTGGATCAAATTTGCATGCCCATATCTTGTAATCTAAGAAAACTACTTTGAAGTTAACAATATGCAATATAATAACCCTTGTTAATTTCCTGCATCTTGTTATGGAATTCTGTATTTTTCTCTCTATAAAAAGAAGTAATCACTAAATTGTTTTCTTTCCTAAATCAACATTGCTATTCATTTCCTTTGTCATTCAACAAACGTTTACAAGACAGTTTCTTTGTGCTTGACATAATGTTACACAGGCAAAACATGAGTCACAGGAATGTGAACTCTGTAAGTGTAGCAAAATGAAAATTTAAAGTTTACTTCACAGGTCAATGAACACATACTCCTCTTGCTTGTAATAGCAGTAGGAATAAAACATAAACATTTTCTCTTTTGAAGCCTCTCTTTCTCTAATTTATAGTGAATTGAAAGAAGAACAGAAATTCTAGATACAGAGTGCAATGTGTTCCTGAATTATGCCAATATATATTTCAGTATATTTATGTAAGAAGAGTTTGAAGCACTTCACCAACCTGAACAGTTAGGTACAGAGAGGAGGTGGGCTGGGACTTTTATATACAGCTTGCCATACATCACAGAGCCAATGAAAATTTCTTTCCTGATTACTTTTGATGCTGGAACGACACCTGTGCAAATTTAGAAGAAAAATTAAAGTTCTAGCTTCTTCATAATCACACATCCATGTCTGCCCAAATTTAACCACTGTAGCCTATTCAGTTTCTGTGTGTACCGAGATTCATTTGGAAGATTTGGTATCATAATTGCTCTCCTGAGTCCCTCCTGTGCACGCCTTCTCTCCTGAGATTAGTTACAACAGTGACTTTGCAGGGAGCAAAGCCAAACAATTAAACCGAAAACCTCAATATTTTCCTTCCTCTCCTTGCTTCCCCTCTATGCTATACCTCCTCTAAAAAGACCCATAATTATAAGTAACAGCAACTAAACTGTTTTCAGTCTGGTAGGTGGTAGGCACCAAGCTGGGTACTGTATCTATATTATCTTGCTTAGTTATTTCAAGATAGATATCATTTCATTAGATATTTCTGTCATTTCTATTAAATAGGTGAGGAAACAAAGACTTTTTGAGAATCAAGTAACTTAATGATCTAAATGATACGAAGCTCAGCCTCTCTTGACATAAGACACTCGCCTCGAACAAAATCATCAGCGTCCTCATCGTCCTTGCTGTTGTCTCTGTTATTGAATCAGGAATAGGCCCTTGGAAACTGCCTAGGAAGATACTGTCAGGATGAACGAGAACAATACCTTTGATCATTAGGTTTTAAATACACTGGACATGCGGTGCTTGGTTGTAAAGCTAGGAACATGATTGTAAATAGCACAACTGCTGTCTCATGATAGTGCATATTGGAAACTCATGTGGCAAAATGGCCATGCAACAGAAGAATGTATGAACTTCAGTGCGTCTTCCAGGGACAGCACGTTGTGGGGTGCAGCGGAAAACCCCCCAGTGGTAGGAGGGGCCACACTGGCTCGCTCAGTGCCCTGCAGTAGCCGGAGAAAGGGTACGCGCCTTTGTTGCCTTTCCAGATATGCCCTTATCTTCCTGTATTTCTTATCTTCATCTCTGAATAATCTTATTATAGCTTCATAGTCATACTCTGAAGAAAATGATTCTTATTCTCCATGCTGTTGTGCCGAAATAACACCCCATGAATATTTTCATGTTACTGCATGCTTGGGGCCTCCTGAGTGAGGAACAGCGGAACTTGGATTAAAGGATGATTAAGTAGCAGCTATGAAGGTGAGGAGCTCCAGAGAACTGTTTTTTCTTCTCTCTCTCCTGGAGATATTTGCCTGTATCTCAGGATGTTGAACCAGAAACCTTCTACCTTCCCTCCTGAAGGGTGATTTTTCTTTTTTCCATTGAAGGATACAAATTCCTTTTGCTCGTCAGGGAGAGAGGGAAAGAATAGGCACTTGATATAAATTTCAAACTTCCTAAATCTGAGCCTTTCCTTTGGTACAAAACCTCACTGTCCACACAAAGTATCTGTCTTCCTTTGTATCGCCCCACAGAGTGTTTGCACACTCATGTAAGACACTTTGTTAATAACTAAGATGCCCAAATCATAATCCAGAAGCCTTGTGTTCCTGCCACTGTGTGTGTGTGTGTGTGTGTGTGTGTGTGTGTGTGGTATACACAGACGGACAGATCTATAGACAGGCAGGCAGGTAGGTAGCCAAACAGCCAAACAGATTGCTAAAGAGAAAGAGAGAGACAGATACTTAATAATGCCTCAGTTTCAGACTCAGCAGTTATCTAGATAAAGAAATTCCGGCTAGAATCATGGTCCTGTTATCCCTTCCTAGAGTAATTGCTTTGTTCTGTTACTCATTGAGGTTCTGAATAGAGTTCGAAAAAGATCTGTGTGTTTTCCGCAAGGGATATGTTCTTGCCTCCTTTTAAATACTCACCTACACTGAGCAGAGAGAATGTGTAATTTAGGACACACTGTGGAAAGATTTCAGGGAAAAAGAAGCAATTGCAGAAATGAAGGTGTTGGCCTGATGGCTCTGACTCTAACTCATGGGCCACATAACATGCAGAAGAGGCCTTTGTGGTTTATATGGCCCAGCTATTACTGTGAACACAGAGGACGACATCAAGGAAGTGCTTCAAGACTCACTAGTGAGGGAAGGATCTGCTCTGAAGCATCCATCCCTCCAGAAGATAGCATGGGTGGGCAATGTGGCCTCCCCACACAGTCAGCTCTCACCCAGTCTCTCTGGGAAATCATGAATTTTCCTTTCCTGTCCCAGACCATCCCTGAAGAGAAAGACTTGGGTATGTGACCATTTTAAAGTAATTGATTCCTCAATACCCCCAAACAGGGATCTAACATAGCTGAGATTCTCAAAGTCCATATGTAGTTTTTCTTTTGCCTGCTTATCTTTTATCTTCCCATGATCTCTTTTCAAAACCCGTTGTGTTCTGTATCCCTCTATCCCCATCAGACAGACAGACAGACAGACAGACACACACGCACACACACACATGTGCAGGCACAATTCTAAACTTTACTACACGTTACGGAAATGCAAGCCTTCAACCTTTCTCCCATGCTTTGCAAGTTCTTGCCTTGTGCTGAGGTAGGATTTTAAAGCACGTTTCCCTGTATCCGGGCTTTGCTGCTTCCATAGAGTGAGAGGGAGAAGACACTTGGATCTTTTGAAGGGGAATAGTAATAGGTACTATCCCACCAGTTTGGCCTTTTCAGGAGTAGAAGACCCAATTACCTCCTTAACAAATCACTGAAGGAAAACATACTTTGCTGCCGAAAATAAGGTTTCTATTGTGTTTCTCGGAAAGCGGCACAGTTTCACATGAGGAGAGCATGTGGTTCCGAGCACGACTTTGACCCTACTCATTTTTAAGGCAGTAACCTAGGCATCTTGTTCAGGGGGCCTGAGGCTCTGGCTGCTGTGTTATTCTCCCCTCATACATTCTCTCTAAACACAGTTGACATATATTCCCTTGACAGGGTAGGAAATAGGACTACACGACAAATCACTCACAACGAAGTCACGTATAGTGTAGAATTCTCCCTTTGCTTCTGCATTTGAAGTCAGTTCTCTCAGAAGTTTGCTTATGCACAGGCTTATAATTATAAATTTGGGGAGATTTAAAGGTATTTAATTCTCTGTATACTTCACTTTCCTTTTGTTCCTGTCTTCAAAGTATTTTCTTTTGAATGTTAAATGATGGTTAACTATGAAAAGGACAAGAGTAGAGAAAGCAATTGTCACGTGTATCTTTGTCTTTCAGTGGCTTACTGTGTGTGCTATAAATGTATTTAATCCGGACCAAACTGGGGAGGTCAAACCTAATTGAAGAGCTGTCAGTCACGGGCAGCAGGCCTGCAGGAGGAGAAAATCAAAAGGTGGCTCTATTACTCAGTCTTCTCTTAGGAAAAACAAAATGAAACATTAGACACTTCGCATCTTTACAAGACGCCTCCTAATCCCTCAACCACGTTACACTTAATTTGAAACCCTTTGTATATTCCCTTTCCACTTATGTGTCACCACCTTTATATTAAAAAGTGTGTGACTGACAAGTTAGCTAAAACATTGAATAAGAATTAAACATATTGGGCTTCGTTAGAAGGAAACAGAGCCACTTGATATGAAATTCCAGTGCTAATTAAATAAAGCCTCCCTGTGCGGAACTAAGCGGCTGCCTTCTCAGCCTCAGAATAATACACAGGGCTCTGCCTCTCAGCCATGTCATGGTGAATGAGTTGTATGTTAAATCCTTCCAGAAGCTTCTCATGTTAGTATGGTTAACGTGCCTCATGCAGAAGAGTTTGCTGCTTTACCAACCTGCATTATTTCTCCAAAGTTGTCTTCTCTTGCATTGCCCTTTCTACCATCTCCTCCTCATTCACTCTGCTCCAGCCTCTCTGACCTCCTGACTTCTCATCTCCAACCCCAGGCACTCCCATTCAGCATCTGTCTTGTGTGTGTGTGTGTGTGTGTGCGCGCGTGTATAAGAACAATTAAAATATAGCCACCTGTAAATTTTTAAGTGTGCACTACTCGATTGTGTGGTGCTTTTGATTATAATGTGCTACAGCACATCTTTAGACCTTCCTCATCTTGCTTTACTGAAATTTATTGCTGTTATTCACTCCTCCTTTCCCCATCCTTCACCCTCTGGCAACTACCACTCCCTTTTGTGATACTATGAATGTGACTATTCTAGGCATTCCATGTTGGTGCAGTCATGCAGAATTTGTCTTTCTGTGACTGGCTTATTTCATTTGGCATAACCCATGTTGTCACAAATTGCATAATTTCCTTCTCCGTAAAGACTGCATACTATTCTATTGTTAGTGTAGACTACATTTTCTTTATTCACTCCCTCACAGACATTTACTTTATTTCTATTTTTTGTTGTGACCATTAATCATGATGTATCAACTTCATTGGATTGAGAAATGCCTAGCATATTACTAGAACATGTACTTGGGGGGGTGGGTCATGGAGGAGTGACCTTGAGTTTTGGATTCGACCCTTCATCATTTCTTCCTGGCACCGCTCTGCCTGTTTCCCACTATGAACTAAGTAACTCTGTCCCATCATGCCCTTCTACTGTGAGGTTTCCAACTTGGATCCTGCTAACCATGTACTGAATCTCCCAAAACCATGAGTTAAATTACACCTGTCCTCCTCTAACTAATATCAGGAATTATGCTTCACTGGTGGGAAAACTAACACACTTCACTGTTGTAGATCATGTGGCAATAAACATCCGAGTGTTAATACATCTTTAAGAGGCAAATTACAATTATTTTGAATAAATACCTAGAAATGCTATTGCTGAATTAGATGGTAGTCTAGTTTTAATTTTTGAAGAATCTAATATCTTTTCCATAGCATCTATTCCACTTTTCAGACTTATATTAGTGCAATAGTGAACAAAGTTTACAGTGTGTTCACATCCTCTCGAGGAGTTCCTGTGTTTTTTTCTTTGCTACTGGTCATCCTGATAGTGTAAGGTGATATGTAGTTATAGTTTTGATTGTGAATGTCAGACTTGCTTCCCATTCCTGTCGGTTATTATATTTGACATTTCCTCTCCCTGAATACTTTTTTCCTGAGATATACATGTACTTCCCTTACCTCCTGCAGAGGTCATGCCCTCAATGAGTCTGCCCTGACCACTCTGTTTAAAATTGCAACTGAATCACTCCCAGTGCCTCCTAGCACATTTCTCTGCTTTTCAATATAGAGTTGATCACTTTATTTTTACTTATGAATTTTTATACTTTGATTTCCCTTACTGGAATTCAAGGTCAAGGAAATTTTTTTTAACTATTATGTTGTCATCCTGGTGATCCACACAAGGCAGCCCCAGGATGAATATTTGTGAAGTGAGTAAATGAACATGAAAGTTGTCTGTTCTGCAGAAGCTATAAGTAATTTCAATAAGAAATTGAGCACATTGGAATTGGCATAAATGTTACTTGAGCAGAGACTAATAACTCTGATAAAAAAGATTGAACTACTGCAAACTGTATTTCACCATGCCAGACATTGTGCTTAAATCGTAATTTTTTTCTAACTATTGCTATGTTGGTTCTTTTCAGAAATTAAAATGCAGAACCAAGTAAAAAAGCCTAAGATTCACTCATTCATGTATTTATGGCTTCTCAGAGGACTAGGTAGTGTACATCTAGGGATGTACAGCTGAAAGGATGTAGTCTCTGCCCTTACTGACCCTTAGTGCACTAGAGAAACAAATAATAAAGCAGTCCCTTTCAGTCCAGTACTTCCACAGTGTAAGTACTTTGTGAGCAAAGTTCTGGGCAAGAAAAGAAGGGTCAGAAAGTTGACCTGCCCGTAAGGACTTGAGGAGGCTTTACAAAGGAAGTTAAATTTTATCTGGACTTTTGTTCACTACACTTTCAATTACAAGTAATAGAAAACTCAACTCAATTAGACTGAAGCAATTAAAGGGATTTATTGGCTTACATAACTAAAAGCACCCAAAGGTAGAATGGCTGTCACAGTTAGGGAAAGGAGCTCCACGGCTACCGCCAACTGATCAACATCTACCTCAAGAGATTATCTTTTTTTTTTTTTACTACTCAATAAAAATATATGAGTCAATCTAATGGATCACATAAAGCCTAACCTTGCTCTTTTAGTAGTTATTATAGCAAGGAAATGTCATGGGCTAACTGATATATGTCTGAATTTCTCACTCCATCCTGCACGCACCCCTTGAACAAATGGAATCAAACGGTCTTCTCTGTTGTATAGCAGCAGAGTTCCACCCTTAAAGAGGCGTGATGTGCTTCTGTCCATCATCCCTGGAGCAACTGCACAGAAGGGAACTGGGCCGAGAAGTGCTTGCCTGGGTAGAAACTTCAGCACATTCTTTAATCCAAGAGCTGGGTTAGAACTTTCCCAGGAGGTGGTAAAGAGGAATAATTTTAAACATAGTAGGAAAACATGGAAATGTACAATGACTTGCCCTTTTGTAGGAAAATTATTTTGGACAGGAGGTGGAGGGAGTGTTGTAGGGAGGGGAGAGAAGATAATGAAAAACAGTGAGGTGTGTTGCGTACACGTATCAACTCCCCACAGTGATGGTAATCACTATTAATTGCACGCCTGTACTAATAAAAATATAAAAAAGGATTCTGAATTCACTAAATAAAAATATCCCAATCAGAAAATAGGTAGAAATACTCAAGTAAGACTGTAACAAATAGAATTGGCCTTAAGGAAGTAGGATGTGTCTGAAAATAATTTAAAGCTTAACGGCTCATTCAATCAAATAAACATATAAAGACAATTGATTTTCTCTAATCGTCAAGGTATGGGAGTGAATCATATGAGCTGAAGTTGTAGTCTCTGTCCTTTAAAAGATGTGAAAATGATTCAGTCAGTTAGTCTAAGTAGCAATAAACAGCCTAACCCACAATTCTTCAATGTCAAACCATGTGCGCCATGTCCACAAATTCTTAATTTAAAGGTCAGATAAAATTCTGTGAAAACTTGTTGACAGAGGAAGGCTTTAAGGTAGAGGCAAGAACCTGGAGGAACTTGGGAATGTAAAGTTTTGTGAGATACATGGACAGGAGCATAGACCTTATTCATGAGATCAGACCAGCATATGTTGAGGCAGACAGTTAGGTAAGATCATAGTGTGAGCAGAAATAAAGAGGAGAGTGACTGGTGATTGTGTCTGTCATGTGTAGCAGCTCAAAAGCTGAAAAATACCACAAAGGAAGTGATCTTCAAAAATAAGATACCAACTACAGAATAGGTGAAACCGTTTTTGCACATTTTATCTGAGAAAAGATTAATATTCAGAATGTATAAAGAACTCAACAGTAAAAATTTAAAAGTATTATTAAGAATGGGTAAGTGACATATTCTGGTTTCTCTTCAGATCATATAAATCTTTCCCCTTTTATTAAAGTATGGGCAAATGCTCTGAACAGATATTTTTCAAAAGGAGGCATGCAGATGGCCAACAAGTGTATGCTCTGGTATCACTAATCATCAGAGAAACACAAACTGGTATTGCAAAGAGATGGCTTCATCCTAGGCAAAACAGGTATTATAAAAAGCATAAGGACAGTAAAAACAAAACTCCATAAACCTGGTGTGGCTAACTTGAACGGAGAACTTTCTTATGCCAATTGTCCCATCCATCATTATGGAAAACACTCAAATAAATTAGAAATAGAACTTCCAAATGACTCAACAACTACTATTGAATGTATTTGTAAAGGACACAAAGTCAGTACATGGAAGGTAAATTTGTACTTCCATATTTTTGTAAAGTTATTCACAAGAACTCAGATAAAGAACCTAGATATTTACAAATGGATGAATAAAGAATATGTGACATATATACTATATATACAGAGAGAGAGAGAGAGAGAGAGAGAGAGAGAGAGGAGAGAGATGCAGTGAAATATTATATATATATATATATACATATATATATATATATGAATATTATCCAGCCAGAAAAAAGAAATGACACACTCTTATTTCTGGCTTCATGCATGGAATGGAAGCACATTATTGTTATGGTTCTAATGTAATATAATGTTTTTCTGTCTGGAAACTGGTTTAAAGAAATGTGTCTGGTTGCCAAGTTGACAAGGGGTGGAATGTTATGGTTCATACATTGTGTTAACTTGGGATGTCTAGAGGTTTGACACAGTGATTCAGCAGGAAGGCAGGGTGCTTACTTTGCATACATCCTGAGCCTGTGGAAGAGGAGGGCATGGACATTGTGTGAGAGCTATATGCCCCCTGGGTGGAGGTAGGCTGTTTACATGGTAAGGGAGAAAAAGAGGCTACTTGCAGCCGTTCCTCCCTTTTGCTGGTTGTTTTTGCTGTGCTCTGCTGTCATGAATGTTTACCCTCTGCCATGTGCCACTCTGCCTCAGAACCAGCCAAATACAGACTGAGATCTCCACAAACTGTAAGTTAAATAAACTTTTCCTTCCTTCATTTTGGGTGTTGGGTATTTTGTCTCAGCAACGAGAAAAAAGTAACCAAGACAATTACATAAAGTGAAATTTCAGATATAGAAGCATAAATATTGCATGTTCTTACTTAAATGTGGAGGATTAAAATGCTTAGTCTTATAGCAATGGACAATAGAATGATGGTTATCATATAACTACTGGGTTACTCTGTAACACAGTAGGATGTTTATATTTAAGTCAAACGCATATTTGAAAACCAGTAGAGATTTTAAGTTGTCTAAACATAAAGAGATACATTTTGAAAATGGCGAAAAAGCCAAATATCATGTCTCATCATTGCATATCGCATATGTATAAATATGATACCATATTGCCAAAATAAATATTTCTGTTATGACAAATAAAAACTGAAAATATATTTTTAAAAATGAGTTGCTAAATGGTTATACCAAAGGCTCAAGTTTTATCAATTCAGGTTGTGCACAATTCATGTATTCCTTTTGCACTCAGGTTTCTCATTGTAAAAGAATATAAGCACTTTTTACTAACATGAAAGTACATTTAAGACATAGGATAGAATGAGAACGTTATATTCTTTGTCCAGAGTGGTTTGTTTCAGCTTATTATGGTTCTTCCACAATGGGTAGGAATGGAAACGGGAGGAAGCTCATGAAAACTCATGAGGAGAAGGCCACATTTTTTTATTTGAAAGAGAAGAGTAAAAAATGAACAATAGCAAAATTCCCACATCAAATACATAAACAAAACAAACAATAACACTAAAAGTGATACAGGGTTTCAAAAACAAATGATAGGAATTAACAGCAATTGTTATATTACACTTTGTTATCTTCAATGAAGTTGCTCAGATTACCAGATGTAAGAGTGGAAGATTGTTCAAACCATTAAAGAGAATAAAAAATAATTATTTAAAGAAACATTAGAGATGATACAGGGTTTCACTAGACAGGATGGTAAGAATTTACCAGTGATTGTTCCCTTGCATATTGTTAACTGCTCGATAAAAACAAAATTGAAAAAACTAAACCTGTCCAGCTAATCCTGTCTTCTTAATGACACGAACTGAAGAACGATATTTCTTGATGTACTTTGAAAATACCAAGAGAGTGTTGATCTTCATTTATTTTTGGTAATATTGTTAAGAACAATCAAAGATTCAGTAATACATTTACCATCATAATTGATCTCAAGAGATTATCAAAAATGAAAATCATTAACTGTATACTGATAAATTGCTGTCACTATTTAAACTTTACTTTCCTGCTACTTCTAATAAATGTACAAAACCAAAACATCTCTTAAAAATTCTGTCAAACATCACTTTCCACTGACACAGACTCTTTTTCCAGCCTTCAGGTATCTGTATTTGAAGTTTAAGACATCTGTTACTATAACTTTACTGACCAGCACTAAATCCCCTTTTCTAAGCACCTAAAAATTGTGGAGCACCAATCCCTCAAGTATTATATCTCAAATACATGGTGTCCTCTTTGGATGAATAATTCCTGACATTTGTAAGTATCGTCATTTTAATTTCACTCTCTTCTCTTCCATTGTCCTTCTTTAGGTCACCTCTGCTTTGAGAGATGAAAATAGAACCAGCCACCTTTTAGTGTTGGCTGTGTCTTGGTCATTCAATCCCTTTGTCAATGTTGCCAGACGATCACTGTTAAGATGGCGGCTTCATCATGACCTTCCCTACTTCCTGACCTATAGGTCAGGAAATACAAGATACATTTATTTTAAGCAGTATTTTTTCTTATTTACTGTTGCATACATAAGTACCATACAATATATTGGTTTAGAATAATAAATACTCATTATACTTCACAGTATTCTGTGGACCAGGAATTTAGACACAGCCTGGCTACATGGCTCTGGCTTACAGTTATTTGTGAGGTTATGAACGAGATGCTGATACGGTATTCAGTTACCTAAAGTCTTAACTGTGGCTGGACGATCCACTTCCAAGATTTAGTCACATGGCTGGCTTTTGTCAGGTGGCCTCAGTTTCTCTTTACTGAGGCTTCTCTGTAGAGTGACCTGGATGTGGTCACAACCCAAAAGCTACCTTATTCCACAGAGTTGTGTAGGAGGGCCAGGCAGACTGAAGCTATATCCTTGCTAAGTCCTTGCAAGCCTTGAGACATCAGCTCTGCTCCATCCTGTGGTTAGAAAGGAATTGTTAAGTCTGACCTACGTTGTAGAGGAGGGGAATGAAGCACTACCTTTGGAAAGCAGGACCATCAGATAATTTTGAAGCCTATTTTAAAACCACTATGTCTTATCTACAGTTTCCAGTAATATGCTCAATATAATTTTCTGCAGTCTTTAGCCCCCATTGAGGTAAAATACCTCTAAATTTAAAGCAGTCATTCTGATTGTTGATACTAGTTCCCCTGCGTTTTCAGGCTTCTTGAATGCTGTGTAGTATATTTACTGTAGTGCTGTAGAAGTGCCATCAATTGCAATTATTACAAACTGTGCTTATTTTCCCCTTTCCCTCTTTCAAAATATGTTCTTGTCAGCCTGGTCTTCTCACTTTTTCAGTGCTTGCTGTTTTGATTGTTTTCTTTATAGCTTTGCTGAGACCATTCCTCTCT
Organism: Dinomys branickii; assembly: GCA_004027595.1. NCBI lineage: Eukaryota > Metazoa > Chordata > Mammalia > Rodentia > Dinomyidae > Dinomys > Dinomys branickii. The sequence goes on from PVLD010000662.1 coordinate 143,080, forward strand.
CCTTTATTTTCTCTTTCTAAGCCCTTGGTACTTCTGGAAGGCAAACTCAGGTCTTACCAGTGAGGAGTCGAATATTTCTATCACGTATAGTGTATCAGTCCTTTTCAGTTACTAATAGCACAATACCACAAATTGGGGAAATTTTACAGAATAGGTGTTTATTTTGGTTCATGGTGCAGGAGGTCCAAGGTCAAAAGCCCCCAGGCGGTAATACCCTTCATGATGGCAGAGCCTCACGGCAGTACATGGCATTAAAGGTGAGAGTCAGACAGCTTGTGTGTGCAGATAAGTATCCTCTGGGCTCCCTCTTCCCTCTTTTGAAAGCCAATAGCAATAAACCATGGGGGCTCCCCTTGAGGATTTTATTTAATCTTTGTTACTTCACAAAAGTTCACTTGTAATCACCATATTCTAAATAGTTATTGTCCTCTTAACTACTTAAAATAGGGATGCAACTCTTGAGACTTTCAGAGGAGACCAAGTATGCTCAAACGATGTCAGATGACCAGACTCCTTAGCTCTGATCCCTCAGACACACACATGTGTCTACCCGATTGCAGTTACATACAGTTCTTCACTGCAAGCTTAACTTGTCCTGTAAAAATAATCAATCATAGAAGAAGCTTATTCAAAATTTCATGGATGAGTGAGTGAATATTATTAATCTGTGTTTTTATGCCAGTTATCCAAAGTATTGTTTCAACATATAAGCAGAACAAAATTATTAATGAAATATTTTGTTATTTTTTTGTAATAAGTTTTAGAAATCTGCTGTCTTTTATATATTTTAATTTTTATTCTGTTTTCATTGGGAATATCTGGTCTGTCTGTAGACTTCACAAAACATTTCAGAAAAGTAAACCACAAACATTATTCTGCAATTATTTTCACAAATTAAGTGACCATGTGTATATTTAAATTCCAATTAAGTAGTACAAAAAGTGTCTCAGTCACAACAGCCACATGTAAATTGTTCTGTAGCAGTATATCACTTGTGACTACCATAGTGGATAGGGGAACCCCAAATCGAAACAGGAAGAAACAGATTTGTGATATTACTGGATTATGAGCTGGATTTATATGAAGCAATGCATAGATGTGAAAAGATGAAAATAAATACAGCCTGAATCAGCTTATGTAGGATCAAACTCTGCTCATGAAATTTCCATGACAAATATTTGCAACAAGAATTATTCCAGACTTCCTTATGACCAAGATCTATAATGTAGTTGTTACATCTAAATGATATATAATTTCAAGCTCAAGCATAACATAGCAAAGTAATTTGGCTTTAATAACATTTCTCAAAAAATCTTCAGGATTAATTAAATTGCTTTGCATTTAATTGAAACAATTGCACTGCAAAATAATTACTTTACAATGAATACAGACAAACAACTCTCAGATGCTCTGTAATGCCCCAAACTCTCACACATAAGAAATATACTTAGCATTTTTCTCTTTCTCTGCTCCTCAAACTCTCTCAAAATCCTTAGGCTATTCTCTTCTGGTTTGTTCTGCACTCTGCCCTCATTCAGAATGTTTGCAATGTAAATCACCCAAAATAACAATTCTGTAGTTTTCCCCATCAAACATTCTTCTGATCAGCAAAACAAACTATCCCTCAAACATGAGCATGATACGAAATTCCCCTTGGAGAATATAAAATTAAGACATAGATTTGGATAGGCTCTAAATGCCATTGTGCTTCTGTTATCATATTAGTATATGATAGAAACTTGAACATGTATTGCTTTTAGAGCTGAAAGACAATCTTGGGTTTAAAAGTCTATACAAAAATAGTATGAGACTTTGAAGTGAAGTATAAAGATTACTTAATATGCTAAAAATCTGCAGGCATCGTCATGATTTTCTGATTCTCTAGGGTCATGGTTTGTGTTTTAGTTACCTTTCTCTCATTTCTGAGGAGAAATACCTGACACCCAAAGTTAAAAGATGAAAGGTTTTTTTTAGCTGACAGTTTGTGGAGGTTTCAGTCTGTAATCATCTTGCTCCAAGACAGGGTGACACAGTGAGAGTCAACAGTTGAACGTAGCCAAAGACAGCAACAAAAGCAAAAAGGGGGAAGGTCAAGCCTCTTTTTCTCCCTTATTGTGTATGCAGGCTATCCTCCCTAGGTCCTTTACACCTAGGATGTAGAACTGCTGAGTTACTTAGTTAAACTTATAAACTTCTCAAATTGACACACTATATCAACCATTACAGTTGTTTTGATACAGTATTTTTTTTATAAATCTGAAAATTATTCATAGAAACAGAATTTTTGCCTCAAGCTCCTGAGGTTTTGTTTTGTTTTGTTTTGTTTTGTTTGCTTTGTATATATTGTTTAGTTATATACTTTGCATTTACTGGGAAAATTCGTTTCAGCATTCCTGATAGCCTATATCTGTATAGTTCCTTGAAGTCTCCTTCCAACTACTATTACCATCTTACTTTCCTCCTGTTTAAAGTATTTAGAGTGAAGCAGGACATCTCAAGAGCCATAAAACACAGGTCTTTCTTCATCTAAGTTATAATATCTGACTTCCAAAGACATGGAATAATAAATACATATGAATTTTTAGGAACCATAAATACACAATAGTACATTAATTAAAAAACTTACATTTTGGCCCTAAGCTTACATCAATTCCAGCTTAGACAACAATGATGTGTGAGTTTCTTCTCTATTTATCTATTCTATTTATTCTATTTATTTATTCTATTTATTCTATTTCTTCTATTTATCTTCTCTGACACTGAGTGAATTAAAACAAAGTGTTTATACATTTATTGATTCATTCATTCAGCAAATATATATTGAGTACATAATATACCCCAGACATTTTTTTCTCGGCATTGGCACAAGTTCATGAACAAAAGAGGCAAGATAAACAAATTTCCTACTTCATGGCATGTATATTCCTTTGGTTCTGTCTTGTATTTTGCATGGATATTTTAACCATATATAGTGTTGGTCATTTGGAAAATCTTAATTCTCTATGTTATGCTTATTTACTAAATGTCATTACATTACATTTTATTATATAATAGGAAATTTTAGCATTCATTAAAATCACCACCAATAAAAAAAGTTTGACAAAAACCCAAGCTCACAGGGACAGATGACTTTTCCTGAATCTTGTTTTTGCTTGAGTGCTCAAATTTTATCATTACTCGCAAAGTTTCAGTTGTTTATTTGAAAGAGAAGGCTCACTTTGTTCATTATCAAGGACATATATCCCAGATATCAAATTTGAATATTGATAGTTTGTTGTTGGTCTTTCAAGTAAAAATATTGCCCCTTGAAAAGATGGCTAATAATGCTGCTCAAAACTAAAGTAGAGGAGCATCTTTATTTGAGACATGTATAACACTGGTGTAGACCATGAAAGTATCTTCTGGCAGAAAAAGCTTTTGAGGGCTGGGGATATAGCTCAGTGGAATAAGTGCCTGCCTAGCAAGTGCAGGGTCCTGAGTTCGATCCCCAGTACCGCCAAAAAAAAAAAAAAAAAGAAAAAGCTTTTGATAAAGTCCAACATGCATTCATGTTAAAAACCATAGAAAAAATAGGAATAGATGGCCTCTACCTCAATCTAATCAAAGTCATCTATGACAAACCAACAGCCAACATCATACTAAATGGACAAAAACTGAAGGCTTTCTCTTTAAAGACAGGAACAAGACAAGGATGTCCACTGTCATCACTACTATTCAGCATAGTTCTAGAAGCATTAGCCAGAGCAATTAGACAAGAAAGACAAATAAAAGGAATAAGGATAGGAAAGGAAGAAGTGAAACTATCACTATTTGCAGCTGACAATACTTTACATGGAAACCTCAAAACCTCCACAAAAAGATTCCTTCAATTATTTGACAAATTCAGCAGAGTAGCTGGATACAAAGTCAACACCCAAAAATCAATAGCATTCCTATACACAAACAACAAACAGACTGGAGAGAAATTAAGGAAACCATACATTTTAAAATAGCATCCAAAAAATTGAAATATTTAGGAATTAATCTAATGAAAGAGGTAAAAGATCTATTCAATGAAAATTACAGTACTCTGAAAAAAGAAATCAAAGAGGATTTCAATAAATGGAAAAACATTCCCTGCTCATGATTAGGAAGAACCAACATTGTGAAAATGGCCATACTACCAAAATGGTTGTACAGATTCAATGCAATTCCCATTAAATTGCCATTAGCATAACTCACAAATCTAGAAAACACATTCCTCAAATTCATCTGGAACCAGAAGAGACCCAGAATAGCAAAAGCAATCTTGGGCAACAAAGATAAGTCAGGAGGAACCACAATCCTTGACATGAAATTATACCACAAAGCTACTGTGATAAAATCAACATGGCACTGACTAAAAAACAGACCTGAGGATCAGTGGAACAGACTGGAAGAAACAGCCACAACCACAAACACATTCAGCCACCTCATCTTGACAAAGGGGCCAAACAAGCTCACTGGAAGAAAGATAGCCTCTTTAATAAATGGTGGTGGAAAAATTGGCTTGCCACTTGCCAAAGACTGAAAATACAAGTCTATCACCATGCACCAAACTCAAAATGGATCAAAGATCCAAATATTACAACAGAAACACTAAATCTATTAATAGAGAAAGTAGGTAAAAATCTTGAAGATGTAGGGGTAGGAAAGAGAATACATGAACAAAAACCAAACTGCCTGTGAAATATTTCAATGAATCAACAACTGGGATATCATGTACTGAAAAGTTTCTGCATATCTAAAGAAGTCACTAGCAGAGTAAAAAGAAAACCCACAAACTGGGAAAATGTTTTAGCTGATGGTCCCTTGGACAAAGGTTTTCTACCTAGAACATATAAAGAGTTTAAAAGTATCAACCTCCCTCAAATTCAAAGACCAAATCCTAAAATGGGCACCTGAGATGAATACACACTTCTCATATAAAGGAATAAAAATCACAAATAAATATATGAAAAAATGTTCAACATCATTAGTCATTTGAGAAATGTAAATGAAAACAACACTGAGATTTCACCCCACTCCAGTAAGAATGGCTATTATTAAGAAATCAACCAATAACAAATGCTGGTGAAGCTGTGGAGAAATAGGAACTCTTCTGCACTGCTGGTGGGAATGCAGACTGGTGAAACCACTGTAGAGATTGGTTTGGAGATTCCTCAGCAAACTAGATCTAGAAGTCCCATTCAACCCAGCTATTCCCCTTCTGGGTATTTTCCCACAAGATCTGAAAACATCATATCACCGTGATATATGTGCACCCATGTTTATAGCAGCACAATTTTAATAGATAAATTGTAGAAGCAACCCAAATGTCCATCCACAGAGGACTGGATTAAAAAACTGTGGCATTTTTACACAATGGAATATTATTCAGCTATAAAGAAAGACAAACTAGGGGCTTTTAATAGGCAAATGGTCACAGTTAGAGACCATATTCAAAAGTGAGGTAAATCAGATGTGCGTGTACAAACAACATTTTGTATCATTAGTGTAGGAACCTGGAGGTGGGAATATAGATTGGGACATATGAAGGGAGACTGCTCAAAAGTAGAGAGCAATCGGGATGAAGGGAAGGAGAGGAGGAAGAGGGGGATAGCTGTGTAGGTATGTATGTATGTGTGGGATGGATGACATGGTTGCACTGTTGTCTCATGTCATTTTGATGTGGGGAACAATCGATGATTAGTTGTTTGATCAACCTTGTATGTCTATTTGTATTGTCCTGAGTATACACTTTGAAGTTATCAATGTGTAATACAACAACCATTGTTGATCCCCTGCCACCTTATCTGTAGTTTGGTTTTTGTACTGTTCTTGTGCTACTGTGTGTATGTTTGATAGTGTTTTTGTTCTTTTACTTTTAAAATAAAAAAAAGAAAGAAAGAATCTTCTGTATACCTCTCATTTTGTCAGAACCCTATTTAAGTTACACACACTTTGGGTTGAGATTTAGTAAATGTAATAATTTGTGTTGCTTCATTAAGTACGTCATTAGTTAAAGCTAGCTAATTTGGTGTTTGTCAGTGGATGATGGGGAAAATCACAATGTGCACTGGTACTGTACTTCTGGATGCTGCTTCTAAAATGCTAGTAGCTTCCTACAGTACGGATTTTGCATGACTGGTCTGGGAAAGAAAGGAAGTGGCATTTAATATTTTTCAGAAGATATTCATATCCTATTGATGCAATTTATGTCCACTGCTGCAATGTTGCATTAGAAGAAAAAGGCAGAAGGGGGTCTCAATGCCACCTATTTAAATTTGGATATTTTTCCTACCTCCCTATCTCTGGAGGATGTCAGCAGTGTGTGTCTCTCAGAATATTTATTTCAAAGACATGTTCTTGACTTATCCTGTCTTTTGTGCTTTTTTATTTTGTTTTTTTTAAAAGAACTTATAGCCACTGTAGAAGTCTTATATTACTTTTCAATAAAGGAAATACGATACCTATATTTAAAAAAGCAAATTTAGTCTTTAGAGTTATACGTTTCTGTCTCATAAGGTAGGTCTTAGTCACCTAGGCCTTTAGCTAGAAGAGACTAAGAAACACTGACTTTTAACTGTAAAGTAAGGCCCTCTGTCTTAATTGTTCAAAAGGTGGCAAGGCCACGGCTCTGACAGGAAGAGGTTTCTGAAGATGAGATGCAACAACCTCAGGGTGCTCCAACAAACTATGAGCATTTTACATACTTGCCACTAATATTTAGAGTGACAGAAATTTTAAAAGATGATAAATGCTGACATTTATGGGGTCCTTCTATGTGATAGACAGAATGCTGGGTGGTTTACAGAAATGTTTCATTGAATCTATTTTTTACTTTTTATTTCAAATTTGTATTAGTAATGTGCAAAACATAATGTTTACATTCACTGTTGGGGGTTAATCCATGTACATAACACATCTGAGTTCGTTTTAGCTTGTTCTTCCTCTCCCTTTCCTTTGCCCTCCCTCCATTTCTTGGTCCCTCCCCCCTTGCAAAAGATGGGTCTGTTTCCTATCTTTCCTATTTTATTTAATTCTCTTGAAAACATAAAAAAGATAAGCAAGTTGTTGGGCTCATAGGTGGCAAAGAAAGAGTCAGATTCACATCTGTAACATTTTGGAGACTGAATTTAAAGGATAGAATAGTAGATTTTATTTTTAGTAACTTTATTTATTTATTTTTTTTTGGCGGTACTGGGGATCAAACTCGGGACCCTGCGCTTGCTAGGCAGGCGCTTATTCCACTGAGCTATATCCCCAGCCCTATTTTTAGTAACTTTAAAAACACATTCAGTGGTTTTTGTTAAAGAAGACTTTATTCAGGAACATCGCAATAGGAATAGGGATTGTGACAATGGAATTTTGCAGTAGAAGGGAGAGATGGGACTCAGTGTAGAATACAGCGTGGGAAAGCATGAATGTAGAGCCAGTAGGTACAGTGTAGTCAGTGGGTGGAAAATTTCTAAGAATAAACATCAGAGGTAAGAGAGAGTCATGCTAAACTGGCCTAGTAGGATTCTTGGGTGATTATACTTGAGGGAACTCAAAGAATGTAAAATGTGAAACAAATAAATACAGGAAGTCCAACAGCTAAGATAGGCTGGTGGTGATGGACTTCTTGTTGAACTGATTTAGCAGTGTCTTTTGATAAAATTCGATTTTACAAGAAAATGAACAGGTAAGTCTGGGAGAAGGTTTACAACCCTGACTAAAGTTTGGCTTAGCCAAGAGTCTTTGTCAGTTATGAAACTATTGCAAAGTATTTAGTTAGCCCAGAGCAAATTTCATAGTTGCTAATTAATTCTCAGATGTAACAAATCAACTGCATTTGCCATCTGTCCAAGACTAATTGTGTACGCTCATTCTAGAACATTTTTTCTCATTAAAAGAATGTGTATAATACTCAACACAATGGCTTGAATTTGCTCTGACCCTCTAAGAATATGTCTAGAATCCTGAAAAATGACATTGTTTTGAGACTAGATAATGGCTGGATCATGTGAAAATTGTTTATCTATGTATGTATATATGTGGATTCAAGTTAATATTTTGTGTTTGGCATGAGGGTATACACATATAAGAGTGTGTGTGTGTGTGTGTGTGTGTGTGTGTGTGTGCGCGCGCGCGCACATGTGTGTGTGTTTATGTTTTAAGTTTAGGATCCTTGGAAACAGAAAAAGTCCTCAACATCTAAATGACACCGGGATGAATCTTGCCACAATAGGGCGTATATGGCCAATATGTGGCACAGACAAATGTTCACACAGTCTCCAATATCTGCTTAGTAGTTGTTAAGTAATCACTATTCTAGACTCTGGGGGAAAAGAAGAAAATAAAACAAATCCTGTCTATCATGAGTCTTGTAGTCGAAGATGCAGAAAAACAATAATAAATAGTAAATCGTTTTTACTGTGGTAAACACTCAAAATAAAGAAGTTGGCTAGGAAGAGAGTGGGATGAGGATGGGAAATCCAAATTTATTGGGCTGTATCTGGATTATTTGGAAGTGCATCCTATAAATATGTGCTGGAACATCCTCCAGGCAGAGGAAAATGAGCACAAGGCCTGCAGGTTAGTGCCCTCGGCGTATTCAGGGAACAGTAGGAAAACCAGTGTGCAGGCTGGGAGTGAGTGCTTTGGGCTGCACATGTACACTCTTCTAAATTAGTTCCCATGCTGTCACCTAATGTCCATGTAAGAGTATTAATAAGTGAGACCCTTGGGAAATGATCAAGACCTAAAAGCTCCACCCACATTAGTGGGATTTCTGCTCTCGTAGCAAAGGCTCAGGAGCGTCCAGATCCCTCTTTGCCCCTCTATTCTTGCCCCATGTGAGGACACAGCCTTTATCCCCTCCAGAAGACGGAGCAACGGGGACCCATCTTGGAAGCAGAGAGCACCTTTGAATCAGACAGCACCTTGATCTTTCAACTTTGCTTTCCTCAGAACTATCAGAAATGCCTTTCTATTATTTATGTGTTATGCAGTCTGTGGTATTTCTATGTACCAGCAGGAATGGACTAAGATCTTAGGACAGAGGCCTCACTGTTTTAGGGTAGAGATATAGGGCAGAGATGGTGCTGAAATTTTCAAGTTTATTCTGGAACAGAGTGGAGAACTGAGCTTAGGATGGGTTTTGAGCAGAAAAGTGACAAGAGCTGACTTAGGTATTAAAAGGCTAACATCTGACACAGTGGATAGAACAGACCATAGGTGGCACACTTCATAGCCTGGTCACTTCTTCAGAGGCCATTTCAGTTGTGCAAAGGTAAGAAGATGATGACATGGACCAAAGTATTAGGGAGGGAAATGTTGAATTGTAGTCCAATTCCAGCTACATTTCCAAAGCGGAACCAATATAATTTGGATGTGAGTATAGATGGATTATAACAGATTTGCAAGCAGAACCCCAGGCTCTTCTGGCATGGATAGATCCCTAGGCTAATAGTTAATCAATAATGGAGACAGAAGAAATCCCCTGCAGATCGAAAACGAAGAAGAAAAAGTGTTTTAGAGGGAGAAAGCTATTAGCTGCCAGTCAGGGCAGTACGTACTGGAAAAGACCACAGGATGTGGCAGAGGTTCATAGACAAGGATGGCAGTGGGGTGATACAGATTAGATTTTGCTTCGAGTGGGTTTTTGAGTCCAGGAGTGAGTAAGAAAACATGGCAAAGCAAAAGGAGAGCCCTTACAAAGGGAGGAAAGGGAGGGAGAGTGTGGAAGATAAGGAGCCCAAGCACGCTTTTTTGAGTAAAACAGTGGAATCCCTGTGTGCTGCCTTGGCCTTGAATAGGGAAACACAATGCAGCAGATAATAGGCATGTGCCAGAGAGGAGACAGGACCCAGGGCAGAAGTGTAGTGCTAAGAGCTGAGCCTGACTGAGAGGCTGGAAGCAGAGGGAAGGCTCTGTCTAAGCGTGCGGAGGAGATAGATTTGGTGATAAGTCCACACAGATCTGCCATTCTGAAAATTTCATCACAGAACTGAAAACAGCTATGATGAACACATGCAGCGCCTCTTGTTAAAATACAACACAACGGTCACCCTCACCTACAAGGAGTGGGCCAATAAAAAGCTGAACGCTTTGTCTTTCTCAGTGAGCAGAATGCCAGAGGGAGCTGTTTCTATCTGCTATCACCACTCGGTATCACATCCGTGATCGTGGTAATGCAAGAAGACAGGGGAAAGATGTGGACAACTTGCTTTTCAAGGAAGACATGGCCCTTTATGCTTTCGTGGGAGAAACTTGGAATTTGCAACCATGGAAGAGTTATCTTTTTGAACTAACTACTCTCTTAAAAAAGTGTTACACGCAGACTTCAGAAGCTGAAATAAATACAGAGACTTTCTCTAGCCAGTGGGTTTGAAGAACTTAAATCCTTTTTTTCCTCATTCTGCATTTCAAAGCAGTTAAGAATGCATCCGCCCTAAGTGGCCCGGAGGAAAAATATGTATGCTTTTTAAAAATTGAATTGCATCAAAGATGTTTTAATGCCTCGTTTTAAATTAATAGACCATTGCTTGATTTTCCACCCAGGGCAGGCTAAAGGATTTTTTCCATGCATCGTGCATGTGAGAGTATATACATGAAGGAGAAGAATAAAAAAGCAGCACCATTTTTCCATTATTAAAATGTCAGGGACCAGAGGTATAAATAGCGTGGGCTTCTGAAAAGTGGGGACCAAGCAAAGGACTTCCCTCCTGCTTGTCTAGCACCTCTATTTTCTAGAACTCTGTCTCCCCAGAGAAAGGCCCCAGAATCCTGCTGAATTATATAATGGGACCATCACATAAGAATCACGAAGGAGCTACGAATTAGCACATCAGACTCATTTTCACTGGTAACCTGATTTTCCGCTGCACTTCTCACTGCCATAAGTAAAAGCAGACAGGGTCCTGTGCTCCTTAATTCTCTGTTGCCAGCATTTTACACCAAATTAGTGCAAGTGCTTTTAGGATGCTCGGAATGGTTCCTTTACTTGCTACATTCACATCTGAAACAGGGAAATGTCAATTTGGCCCAAGTTCAGTAGACCCACATCCATCAGGGTAAGTTCACTTGCTACTGAATTTCCTGAGCAGTGACACCTTAATAGGCCTGCCCCAGAAAAAGACAAATGGGAGCATTTGGGGAGCCCCTTGGGTTTCCCTTTGAGCATAGGCTTAGGAGATTTGTAAACTGGAGCAGTCCTCACACATCCTCATCCTTAAAGAGAAAGTCCATGCTTTTCTTTATCTGAGAAGAATCCAGACAAGTTGCCAAGATGATGCAGTATAAAATAAAAGTCCAGCTGTATGTTTTCGCCTGTCCGTCTTTAACAGAAAGCAGGACACCAAGAGGCTGCTGGTGAAATTCTCTTGTGTTGGACCACACTAGGATTCTAGTGCCAGCCTCCCTGGGCTCTAATCCCACACCTGTAGCTCAGTTACTTCACTTACAGTTTGTTCGGTCACCGCAAAATTATGGGTTTGATAAAAGACTCTACTTTGTCTAAAATTCACCGTATTGACTGAATGCAAATCTAGGAGGCTTGGTTCTCTACTCATGGGTGCTGACCACCACCAGTTCTCATCTGACCCTGCCCCACCATTAGGTCTGCATTGTGAGGTGGTAGCTTGTCAAATAATACCATCATTATCAGCAAAGAAGAAGGAAGGAAAGAAGAAGAAGCTGGAAAATTATTAACAAGAAGCATTCATTGGCGATGCCTATGCCTGTTCTTCCTCTCTTACCAGTTCTCTCCACAGACAAGAATCCTCCAGGCCTGGTTCCCTCTCCACCCGTTTAGCAGGGATTACAGTGCTCTTGTATTTTCCTATATTTATTCCCAAAATCAGGAGCAGAGTAACTGGGACCTTCTCATAAATGTTTCCCCTACAACACTCTGTACAATGTTTATAAATGCTGTGTGAAGGAAAATGAATTAAACTGAACCCACAATTCACCTGTAGGCTCTTGGTATTCTCTGTAGTGGATGAATTCTAGTATTTTTGGTTCTGAAACCAGTGTAGAGATAGGATCAGAACAGGAAAACGATTTGAAACATCAGCTTAATAAATACATTATCATTTCTCTGTTTTGTTGTGATAGCTAACTATCTCTTGGGAGAGTGCACAAAGTACCAGTTGTTAGATTGCACAAGAATTGCTTATATTGAAATTTATTTCCCATTTATCTTCAATTCAAATTTAACCAACCTTCCTGTATTTTATCTTGCAACCCTAGTTAGTGCTCAAGTGATTCAAAACTGTGCTCAAATTGGCTCCAACAAAAACAACAGGAATTTATTGGCGCAAATAACTGTGAAACCCAGGTGGTCATTCTGGGCTTCAGGTGTGACTTAATTGAATATGTCATTAGGAAGCCATTTAATTTCCCAGCCCTGGTTTCTCCCCTAACAGCTTTATTTTCTCGCTTCCTATGGTGCTAGGTGGCTGTAGATAATGCCCGCCACGCATCCTGCTTGCAGCCAGCTTGGTTGGTAGAAGCAGCTGTCTCCTGCCCAGTGGCCCAGCAGAAGCTACCTTCTGCTTTGGTGGCTCTCTTTGACATAGGCTCCATGGTGAACCTACATCCTGACTGGTCATCCCACTCAGCAAGGGCCACACCCTGGAATTCCAGTCTTTTATGTGTTTGGGATCACATCACATGTTTGGTGCTAGAACCATGGTCATACTACAGAGGAATGAGTTTTATTTACACGAGCTTTCACTCTGGCTATCTTTCTGCTTTTGCAGATTTTCTGGAACTATGTTAAAATCAAATTTTGTTCTATGTAAATGTATATGTGTGTACTAAAATGACTGGTTCACTGCTGACACCAAGTAGGTTTGATTCTTCAAAATGATTGACTACAGAGGAAAGAGAAACTAAAACACCAGAGGAATGATCAAACTCTTGTGATTTTATCTCCATATACCATTACACTAAAGCAGCATAGGCTACCTTTGTGCCAAAAGGATTAATAGTAATTTGTAAGACTCTGAGAGCACTTTGAAATGTTCAGATTAAAGGAATTAAGTTAGATTTTAAAATAACAAATCTAATTACCAGTTTCTCTGAATATTCAGTTTAAGAAGAAAGGAAATTCTTTTCCTACCTTCAAATGTCTTTTAACTTATTCACTTACTAAAGCCCCTCAAATTGGAGGTAATTTCATCATTTTGGCTTAAATTCTGGGAAAACAGGCTTGAATAGACTTGGCTAACACTTGACCTTGACCAACCAAACCAAACCAAAACATAACAAGACAAATAACAGTTGCATCTGACAGGTCCCAGTCTTGGCGAAAATCGCAGATGCTTGCACTAAACTTTTGTGAGGTCCAGCTTTTCTAGCTGAACCTCATTCAGGTAAGTCCCCAGACCATCCCTGTGAGGAGTGACCCCTTGATGTGTTTGACTGTGTTTTCTTCCAAGTTTTGGGAAACAGCTTAAGTGAGAGATGACTTGGGCTCTCTGTCCCCAACCATCTTGGTATAACATGTCATTTTTATGACTTTTAATCCAAAGTCCATCACTCCCTTCAATTTATAGGTACAAGGCAGAGCCCCAGTGAGGGAACAATGACGTTCAAGGGCAGAGAGCTATAAACAACAGAGGCCCCCACCATCTTTACTTGCAATCCCATACCTTTAATTGCTAATGTAATCATTGATCTACAATCATCATAGCTTTCTGCCAGCATCAATTCTAACCACAGGCCAAAGCAGAGCAAAGTCTATTTAAAAAATATTAATACTGATTATAAAATCTATTCAGTGTCATACAAAACACCTATCCAATACAAACCTACTCAGTATAATGTAACAATTCAACGAATTAGTATTCTTTTGATAAACAGGAAATTATTTCATAGATAAAACATGTCTCAGTGTTGAACTTATCTCAGCTACTTCCAGGACCCTTGATAGTATTCAGGCACCAAAGAAAGGTTTTAAATAGATATTGCAGAGCTAGATAGATTAATTTTTCAGTAGTTGTGACCTATTTGGTAACAGCTAATTTTTTTGAGTCTTAAATGTAAAGACTCCTATTTCAGATTTAATTGCTCAGGACAGACTATGTGGCTGTGCTCTATAAATTATTTTTTGTTCAAGTCTTTTTTTTATATTATTATTGCCTCAACTAAAGTTTTGAAAGAACATCCCCGGTTGCTTTGGGAGATGCCATGTAAACATTACATTTTATTTCCCTCATGGGGAGAATACTGTATGAAGCTGTATTAGTCTCTGGTTGTAACTAGAATTGTCATGAGCTGAGTAGTTTCAAATAACACAAGTTTACACTTCGTAGTTCTACACATTAGAAATGTGAGTTATTTTCACTGGGCTCAAATCAAGATGTCAGCAGGGCTGGAATTCCAGTTCTTCAGGTATTTCCAGGGGAAAATCTGTTCACTTGCCTCTTTTCAATTTCTAGAGGTTGCCTCTAGCCCTTGGGTCCTGACCACTCAGGACTCCATCTGCTTCCATGAGTGTAGGTCCTTCAGCTGGCCTAACCAGCTTCCCTCTTGAATGGTCACTAATTACTTTGACTGTGAAGAACTCACACCAGGGTTGCTGGTGACTTTAACAGTGCTTTGTACCACCTGTACTATCCATGTCATTTCTGATGTTTATTTGTCCTTTGTTAGTGTCATAATTCTCATGGCAAATATCAGGATGAGGAGAATAGCTATTTCATTCCTAGGCGACTTTAATAAGATCATATGCTATGTTTATATTCTTAGCATACAGCCCCCACTAAGTGGGTGTGGGATGTATGTTAGTCCTCCATGTACAGCAAACAATCACATGAAAAGCAAGTTTTCACGTTGAGAATTTTTTGGATGAGATGGGACTGAATTGAAAGTTTGTGACATACTCTGATTTCTCTTCAGACTGTATAAATCTTTTGCCTTTTGAAAGTATGTGGATCACAATTCTCATTCGGCCTAGATGGATGGCTTAGATTTTAAAGTGATGTGAATGGTGAAGACACATTATGGTTTATCTGGAGGTCTCCCAGCCCCAATCATTTAGGAAGAACTCCTGTGATGGAAGTGATGATGGCACTGGCAGTGAGGGTGACACTGATGTCATTATAGGCACAAGGTCTTCTCCAGAGATGTTTTAACTCGAAACAGCTTTTAACTCTCATATTCACAGACTAGTACCCAAAATATTGGCCACATTCATTGACCCTCCTCTACACAATACTTTATGGAACATCCAGATTTTATTATGATTAATAATTTATGTGTATTGTTATTCAAAAATTTTTCTCTATCCACTGATGGGGGCCTGTGAACTGAACTGACAGAAGATTGGTTAAAAAGAAAGAAAAAGTTTATCCATATGCGTCAGAGCTAACAAAAGAAGTAGGAAGACTTTGGATGAAGTTATAGGCTTCTGTACCCATATTAGTGCAGCAAAGAAAGCGGAAGGGACAGGCTTCTGTGGAAAGAACAATACTTTGCTTTAGGAGAGGCAGGTAGGTTTTTAGAAGAACAAACAGGAGGCAAAAATGTCTGAGGTAACATCTGTTCTTGCAATCGCAAGTGCACCTTCCATCACTCCTTGCCCTGTCGCCTCCTGTCCCAGGGGCTTTACAGTAAATTTACTACTTGGTGGGTTGATGGCAGCCCTGTTTCTCAGAAGTTGAGAAGTGGAAGATGATATGGATTCTTGAAGGTAGAGAAGTAAAGGTGGTTCCATGGCTAATCAAAGATAAAAATGAGGGCTGGGGATATAGCTCAGTTGAATAAGCGCTTGCCTGGCAAGTGCAAGGTCCTGAGTTCGATCCCCGGTACCACAAAAAAAAAAAAAAAAAGATAAAAATGAAAGTGTGCAGTGCGTAAATGAAATGTGCCTATAAAACAAGGCTGTACATCTTTTCATGTAGATCTTAAGCCTCTGAGTGCACTGAAATTATCCTCTTCATTTCCACCTCCAACGTCCAATGTCTGAGGCCCACGACTAGAGAGGAGCAAAGTTCAAATTCCTAGCCAGCTTCTCAAGAGGAGCCTCGGACCTACTTCCCTGTGTATAATTGTACAAGTTCTTTTAATACTGTTCTAAAGAAAATGAGGTTTCTTTCATTTCACCCAAGAAGGCTTCTTTCTGAATCTCATTGATCTCAAATGGTTCCCACTTAAATAACCTTCAATTTGGGGGCTTTGGGTGGGTCCCAAAATGTATAACAGTTCCATATACAATGGAGTTATTAAAAATAAAGGTTAAGGCTTACTTTGTATAGTCTAGTGCTTAGAATATATATATATATATATATATATATATATATATATATTTGGTAAATGTGAATTTAATAAAAAAGAAGCCAAGGCATATAAACTAGTATATTTAACAATAAAGGATAAAGGAGAAGTGTCAATGAAGACTTTTTCAGCTTATTTTTCAATAGAAAAATAAGTGAGCCCAAAGAGGGATTTAAGACCCACATCACTAAGAACCCCTTTGTGGCTTGTTCAAGTCAAATGACGATGTATAGGCTCCAGGACTCTGGAGGCTGGAATGGGAACTGATGCTCACAGCACTCTTCTTATCCATTTTTCTTCTTCCATTTTCACTGCTTCCAAGTGGACGTGGGTCTTTTTTTAGCCTACAGCATGAAACAGAAGTCCTTTACATTGCAAAGATAACAATCTTGCTAAATTACAAAGCATATTTCTCCAACAAACTGTGTTAATACCAGGGAAAGGTATTCATTGCATTTATTTGTGTGTTTCTTACCGTTGATCAACAATACAAGGAAAAGGATACTTTTGGTCATTTTTGGGTTTATATTTTCATTTATTTACATTATATTTGAGAGCCAGGATCTCACTAAAGTACCCAAGCTGGTCTTGAAATTGCAATACCCCTGCCTCAGCTTCCTAGAATGTGTGTGTGGGGGTTACAGACACGTGTCACTATGTTTGGCTTAGGTCTAGGGTTCTTGACTACTTCTGTGGTTATTTGCCAGATGATAAGGAGATACTGAAGAGGAAAGACTCTCCCCAGAAGGAAGCAGAAAACTAAAATTGAACACACTGACAGTGTACTAGATGCAAATATCTATTAAGGAGTGCCACATTTAAAAAATGTATTTCCCTTTTCGTATATTATATGAGACATTCCATCTATGCAAATGACAATAGCAGTGATATGATCTATTTTATTAGAGAACTATAAATTTACTTATATATGTATTCAAAGAATCTGAGTGATTTTATATGTTCATAATTCTTCCTTTAAAGGTTGCACAGTAAACAACAAGGAGAAATTTATATGAGAATAAATAAATGAATTGTCTATTGTCAAGAACCCACACAATAATATATATATACAAGATAGCTGGGATAATAGTAGTAATAATATCTGTTGGTTCACTGAAAGAAAATTTTACTGCATAATTGTTTGATCAGACTTGCATACCTATGTCTGGTTACATGTACAATCACTTTGAAGAGGACATTATGTAACATAATAACCATTATTAATATCCTATCATCATGTTTTGAAGTTCTGTATCATTTTTATTGTTCTCCATGTTGTTTTGCTTATGAATTTTTGGTTGCTTTGTGTTTTTTTCTTTTCTCTTTAAAATGAAAAACGAAATCTATATGTATACACAAGGATAGCTGGGATAGGTGTATTGCTGATGTCTGTGGTTTATTGAAAGGAACAGTCAGTGCTTAAAATTTTCTTTTTACAGGACCTATTTTTCATGTTTGAATCTGCTAATCAGAATGACTGATCTGAAAACAACAATATGCAGTATAAGAACCATTTTGAGCTCCTGTCATATTGTATGGTGAAGCTCTGCATCATTTCCAATTTTTTTTTATTACTTGTTACTGTCTTCGATTGTTTGATCAATCTTACATTCTTATATCTGGTGAGTCGAACAAATTCATTGAAGATAACAGTATGTAATGTAGCAACCATTGTTACTTCCTATCATTTTGTTTTGAGGTCATGTATCATTTTTGTTATTTTTGTGTTGTTTTGATTTTGTCTTCATTTTTGTTTGTTAGTTATTTTAATTTTTAAAATAAAACAGAATCCACACAATAGACAAATAAGAACTTAAGCAATGTTTGGTGAATAAATAGATTATTCAGACATTTGATCAGTGGGTTTTGAACCATAACCTATTCATATAAACTATATAGATTCTTGCTATTTTTATGATTAATTATTCAGCTGTTGACACTTTACTATGCTATCCTTGAAATGGTCTAAATTCAGGATATTTGGTACATATAAACAGTGGCAAAATCTCACTGGCAGTAGGGAACTTGATAATCACATTAGAGAAGGAAATCATGAAGCAGTGCAAAAAATAATACCACAGCATGATTCTAATAGCTTAAAGAGTTAGAACAAGATTTTGATTGAAAAAAAATAAGTTCTTTGAACCTTGAAACTCTTGAGGTTTAATTCAATAGCTGCTATTAGTGTATCGGGCAACTTTGTTTTGTACTCCAATGTGCTTGTAAAGTCAGGCAGGAGATGCTGGACACCATACATCACAGGTTTCCAGGGGCTCACATGACAAAATACATAAGGTTTTTTGACAGGTCTTTCTGTGGTAGCCTTTCTGAAAGCAAGTTGCACTAACTCCTAGATAGTTTTGGATTCACTTGGCTTAGTTCTATCTCTTAGTTCATTTTGCTTCTCTGCAGTGAAATTTTTGTGCATATGTAAACATCACAAAAATAAAAAATGAAAAAAATACCTTCTAGGTCTTCTAGTGAAGAAAAAGTGCAACACCCAAGCATTAAACTACTTTTGACTGGGCTTTAGATAATACTAGTGGACATTTGAAAGAGTTTTCCAATAACGATTTGACAGGGTGTTTTAAACAAATATATCCTGGAGGGAGTCACATGTCTACCTACTGATTAAATTTTTCCAGAAAAGATAGGAAAATCTTTTAATGATTCATTATCACAGCAAATTTGATTCCATTTTTTGTTTATATATCAATCACAGGCCTAATACCTGAGTCAATGTGCTTAAAAAGAAGAAGCCTCCATGGGTTTCGTCAAATGATTTATTGCCTTAGTTACATTATTGCTTCAGGTATAATCAGCAGTATTTGTCTTCATGTCATAGTAGGGAGATATGAGATAGACTATGCTAATGTGCCTGTCTTTTTTACAGAATGTTTTATTAGTCTTTTGTTTGTTTCAGTCTCTTAATTAGTGACAGTCATTTAAAGCCATCTATCTTCGTTCAAATTTATGCAAATGCTATAAGTTAATGATGAGAGTTTCCAAGTACCCTGTTTATCAGCCTTTATTTTGAGTTTGTTAGTCTATTAGTTTGTGTGGCTAAGTAAAATGTCTTTGTTTAAATCTGTAAAGCCAAAATTTCATCCATAAAACAATTATCAAAAGTTGTTAAGGAGAATTCTGTGTTCCACACTACAGTACAAGGGCTGCTTGTGAAACCTGACAGGTTTTCATACATGAAAAACATAACCATGTCTGTCTCAAGGCTGCACCATAGCCATATCTTAAGTGACTGATCAGAAAGATGGTAAGGTCCTGTTAACATTTACTCCCCAAGTACCATCTTCAGTTTATTAACTCATTGCAATTTAAAGAGAATCCTTATAGTTTACTAATTGGAGTTAATGCTGTCGATGTTGATCAAAATTTTGTTGGTGGTATAAGAAATGAAGAGTTAACTATAAGGTTCTTAATAGTTGGCTCACATGATCAAGACAAAAATTATCCCTTGGTTTACAACTTTCCCTACTTATTGTGCCCTTACCACCTTCATGTTTGGGTTGCATTGATTTATTCTGAAACTCATGTAGCAGACAGCTTGAAGGTCCTGCTGTTCTGTTGTTAGTAACGTGATGCTGGGATCTTGCCCATTACTGTCATTAGCAATAGTCTATTTTCTTGTGAAATACATAGGAGGATCAGTAGTTGCGATGAAATACTAGCATGACTTACTTTCTGATCTAGATTTTTCTGGAGATTATGCTTGTGGGTGAGGTTATGAGAGTTAGAGATACAATCGGAGCTGAGACAGTGTACTGGATAGGTGTAGAGACAGACGCAGCCTAGATTTATGCCTCTGTTGCTTCAGACATAAGTATAGGAGATGCACAAGCAGCCCTTGTTCAAGAGGCACGTGCGCAGAGCAAGGAAGGGATGTAGCTTTAAGGAGCTTGGTGAACTTGGCAGAAATGCCAGAAGATTTTGAGCATGGATTCAGTCATATTTTGCCAGAAGATGAGTAAGTACACATTTCCTTTAGCAAACTTGGAAACTGTAGTTTTGCTGCTGTGAGAGATGCAGGGCCAGAGAGTGGCAGGAAATCAGGCTGGGATAGGAGAGGGGACTGAGCGTACAGCGACTTTGGAGCACGCTGAGGATTTCAGTGTTACTCTCTGTATAAGAGGAGCCACCAGGGATCAGAGAAGGTGGAATAACAGAGGCTGAGACCGTGAACGCCAACATGCTCCAGGAGAACTAGCGTCAGAAGGCTCATTAGGCTCTCCGGGTTCTACGCTTCCTGAACATGAGTTCCAGTCCCAAAGTGGCCATCCTTTTTTTTCTTTTTTAGCTTGAGAAACCACTTCATTTCTCCAACCATGAGTGTTCTTTTCTCTGACCATGAGTGTAGGTTATATTAATGATTTGAAGGATTGCTTTTTAATTAGTAGAGTGTATAAATACAATATAATTGGAATGTAATGTCTCCTTTACTGTATAGTATTAGAAATTATTCTATATTAATTCTATTTGAATGCAAAAGATTTGAGTAGCTGTATAGACACTGAAGATATAGAAATGACCAATAAGCAAATGACAAGTTCCTCAATAGTACTAACCGTTATGAAACAAAAGGAAAACCACATTTGGTACTACTTCATACCCACTAGGATGGCTACAATAAAAACATAGATAATAACAAATGCTGGCAAGGATGTGGAGTAATTAGAACCATCATGCACTGCTGCCAGGGCTGTAAATTGGTACAATTATTTTAGAAAATGTTTATACATATGCCCCAGCAATCATATTCCTGGGAATATACCCAAGATATTCATTAAGGAAATGAGAACAAATGTGCACATAAAATTTGCCCAATTAATATACATGACAGTGTTATTTGGGTGAGAATAACAGAAATGCCCATCACATTATAATAGATAAATAAAACATATTACATATATACAATGGAGTGTTAGCAGTGCAGAGTGAATTGCTGGTACACACTACAACACCTTGCAAAGGTAATGCTAAGCGAATGAAGTCCCGTATGACACTTTTTATATGCAATGAAGCTCTCTGTGTGGGTGATTCTGTGAAGCAGCTGCCTAAACCTTGTGTGTTGGGGAGAGATGGAAGGCAACTGCTAAAGCAAGAAAGATGTTCTAAGGTTAATTATGTTGGTGCTGGCACAGCTGTGAATATATTAAACATCTGTGAATTCACTCAATAGAATTCACTCGAACAGGATGGATTATGATATGTGGATTATATCTTTTCTTATGGATTATATCTTAATAAAGCTACTATGAAGTAAAAAGATAATGATGCGTGCGTAAATTGAGCACTTAATACATGAAAAGTGATATATATGACTCATTGTGTTTACTCACTATAAAACCCTTGGGACAGTTCTTTTACATTGTTATATAGTATCATATATAAATACTACTGCATACATCTTTATCATACATTATTTACATTTATTCTATATACAATGTGTAGTGTGCTAGTTAACTATAAATATATTTTAACATCATAATGAATGCAGTTTTGCTTATCTGTAGCTAATGTACTATAGGAATCTGTTGCATAGGAATCTGTTCTCAGGTTCTAGGCAACCCTCTTTGGCCCTCTTCAGCTATCCCTGCTATTGTGGTTTTGTGTGTAAAAGCCCTATCCTTTTACAAAGTAAAGAATATCTGTGGTTGTTTCCCACAGCCACAAAATGTCTAAGCTATCCCTGAGTTCAGTTATGCACATCAAACTGACACATTCAGGGACAGAGAAGTCTCATGCAAAACTATATGCTTTTCACATGCTCCTTCTAAGCATTTAACAGTAGCTGTGAGTTTTAAATTAAATTTACTTTTATTAATTGATACATAAAAAAATAAAATTGTGGAAGTTAATGGAATAAAGCAATGTCTAGGATGAATATGCCCTGTGAAATCTTTAAAGCAAGTTAAACATATTTCCTCAAACACTTATAATTTCCATATGGTGAAAACTTTCAAAATCCTTCCCTCTCACTTTCTAAAATGTAAAGTACATGTTTGTTATGCTTAGCCAGACAACTGTGCAAAAGCACACCAGAATTCCTTGCTTCTATCTAACACAGCATAGCCATTTGTCAATCTTTCCCCACGCTCTCCCCTACCTACCATACCCCAACCTCTGGTAACCAGAATTTTGCTCTCAAATTCATTGATATCAAGTTCTTAATATTCTACCTATAAATGAGATAATGTAGTGCCTTTCTGTGCCTGGCTTGTTGAATACTTGTAATTACCAAGTATTATGCTATACTTTTAAATAAGCTTGATTTTATTCAATTACCATAAAATTATTGAACAGAGAACTGACCCTAGCTTGCTAAGGACTTTCCCATTGTAACACTGACAATCCAATATCCCCAGCACCCTTGATTTCCAGGGAAATTCAAGTAGTTTCTCAGCTTCAGTAGAAGATTTACATTGGCTCACTGTGTACCTCAGGGAGTTGAGTGCACGTTGTTCTTTCTAGAAATGGAAATTATTTTTCAAGGTGCAATTTCAAATCCTTAGCAACTTTATACGTCATCCTAGTCACTATATCATTTGTTGATTGAATCACTGAGTCTCATAGAAAGAGGTTGAACATAGCCCCAAAATAGCATCTAAGTTTATTTTAGAAAACATCAACAAGAAGTTTGATGGAGTAATTAAGCACACCTGAAATTTGGTGTAAAATATAATTGCATGTTGCATAGAAACTTTTAAGTTGAACCAAAAGAAAATATATTTCTTATTTAAAATGTCACATTGATCATTGTTCCGCATTTTTCTCTTGGTTATGAGTGACATTTTCATGAATACTTATTTCAGGTTTAGTGACACAGAAAAACACAATAGCTATTGCTAGTTATTTATTTCCTACTGAGCTATCTGTATAGGGCATATGAGAACAGTAGTGTCAATTTCTCTTCCTCCTGCATTTAACAATAATGTAGCCTTTTTGTAAAGAATCTGATATGGCATCTGGCCTAGTAAACACCATGAAAACAATCTTCTCCTGTCCCACCTGAAGAATGAAAAGTGAAGTCCCTGAAACTCATTTCTCTGCTTATGTTGAAGTTTCTAGAAAGGAGGACTCATAAAGTCTGGGACTCAGTTCCTTATACACTCTAGACATGTCATTGACTAACACAGTGTGTGGCTAATGGTAATGCTCAGAAATAGTTTATGAATAAAGAAACAAATTAATGGGTTTCTTTATCAAGATGTTTCTCACCAGGGGGAACTTATGTGGTTTGCCATCAGAATTTACAGATTATGGTGAAAGTTTCCATAATTGCTTTATTTCATAACAGTCTGTTATAACTATACCTGTACTTGATAAGAAAGCCAAACAGCAGCAAACTGTAGCCCAAGTTACAGATTAATTTTAAGATCAGGTGACTGGGACCATACATAGCTAAGCGGAGATCACATCTCTCAGGTACTATTTGAGGAGACTCATGTCTGTTTACTTGGAGGGAAATGATTGTCCCAGCAGTTGTCCTATTTGCCATTATTACCTAGGAGGGGAAATAATTCCACATTAAGAGGAAAAATATAAGGACATAATGAAAAATGTAGTTACTTAACAAACGAACAGTTTCTCAAAAGTAATAGACAAGTTCTTTATTATTTCTAGAGCACGGGTTATTAAAAAGTCATCTCCACAAAATTTATACTATCTATTGCAGAGTAAAATACAGTCATAGGAAAAGGTAAGAGTAATATATTTTCTTTTGGTTAATATTAGGTTATCAAGTGGGTTGTCCCTAGTTCTCCCAAAGTTATAGCTTATCAATCCCTTGTATAAGCTTGGTCTGACCTTATTAGCCAAGTTATTTATAAACTAAGCTTGATTACATAGTAGCACTTGGGACAATATCATTCCTCTAGTAGATTTTTGTTGCTGTCATTCTGTAAATGAGCACTATGTCGTCTCATTTGCAAGTTTCCTGGGAGGCTGCGTCATCCACTTGATCATCTCACCGCTGTCTCCCGGTTTCTCAGTAACAATCCAGCACTGCCTTGGTGACAGTGCCGGTGATGAGAGTGACAATAAAATGATTTATGAGCACTTCTTGTTGCGTGCCTAAAACCTATCTGGAGGCTTTACATTGTGAATTCTCTTTATCTTCATAACAATCCTGTAAATTTTAGCATCTATCCTTTGTGGAGAGGAAGGAAGCAAGTCTCAGAAAAGTAAAACCATTTGTTTGAAGTTATCCTTCTAGAAACTGGAAAGACAGGATTCAATGCAACCATTGTGGGCTGGGAGCCCCATTCTTACCTATTTGAATCTTGTACCTGTTATTTCCTGATAGGTTAGAACCTGTCACAGAGCCTCAGGTGCTGTGTGGAGAATTCTCAGATGTTCGCACCTATCTCCTCCTAAGGGTTTGTACAGATCCCAGATTAAGCAGTCACAGCGCTTGCTCCCACATGCTCATGGATAGAGTTTCTCCATGGATGTATTTATCCTGGGTAGTGTCAGTGAGCGCCTCTACTCTCTCAGTATTCCCACCAACACATACATCCTAATCTTATTGTATCCCTCAAAGTGTATGAATCGCAGAGGACCTCACTACTAACCTCAGTCCACTTCTTCTTAGCCCTATCTTTCAACACTGAAAGCCTGTTGCTATGAACCCTTCAAAACCATGTTTTACTAAGGAATAGAAGCTATATGGTGGGGATTCATTTTCAGGAGAGCACAAAAGTACCCCCTCTAGTGCCAAGAATAACTCAGTAAATCAGGATAAATTATATTGCAGACATATGGAGTTGATAATTTTCGGCTGCGATCTCTTTCATCTGTCCTCTCAACCTTCTCCCCAGGAACTCAGGGACTTAAAACAAATCTCTTCTACCTCTCAAACAATCACTATGACAGAGTTCTGGCCAGTTCTGTCATGCATAATTCTCAGGACGAGTTATGTGGTTAAGTATCTTGCTCAGAGTCAAAGGACAACACTAGTGGGCCAATCTCTGGATCAGTTCTGTCCTTTCTGATTCACTGCGATGGTGAACACATGACCAGTGTTCAATGCAGCCTCATCATAAAGACTGTCCATGCTACACCTCATTCTTTATCCATCTGAAATGGGTTTTATTACTTTACTTTTTTCTTTTTTGAAATCCGGAATTAAATTTGTCTCTATTTGTTTGGGGGGATGGTTAAAAATCTTTCACTTTCCATTATTTTATGTTAAAGCTGCCTAATATTAATTTCTAATCATAGCTCGAATGAGTTAACACTATATATCCAACATGAGTTTAGTTAATGTGTACAGTTTTCCAGACACTGTGCTGTTTAAAGCAGTACACAGACAGGTGAAAGTTCTGCTCCCATGGAGTTAAAATTATAATTTGGGAGGAAAGATAGTGGAAAAACACAGAAATGGGCACCACGATTTAAAACAGTGTAAGTGCTACTGAAATCAATGTAGACATGATAGATAATGCCATGGAAGGGTGACTGGACATGCCAATGGATAGACAGATAGATAATAGGACCTTTCTAAGATACTGATGTTTTCCTCAAGGATTGAAAGACATAGAGAGAGAGGCATGCAAAAACTTGCTAAAAGTATTCTGTATAAAAAGAAGCATGAAAGCCTCAAGATAGGCATGAGCGTGATATGTGCTTATGGACAAGCAGGAATTCCGCATGGCTGAGACAAGGTGAGGTAGGATAGGCAAGAAGGCCTATGGAATGGAAGTAGGTGTGAGGGGTAGGCAGGAAGTAAACTATGTCAACCTTTGCAGGTAAGGTGTTATTATTTATTCATACACTTACTGGGTTGCTTATCAAATTTCCATTTATTTGGAAGCAATGTTGAAGTCCCTATGGCCCTCCAGGTAGTACAGTAAAGTGATCTAATTCATGGTTTTACAAAAACCTTTCTGGCTACTGCAGCGAGATAGGGTAGTGGGGAACAAGACTGGAGGCAAGGAAAACAATGAATTGGCATTTGTATTAATGCATGTGAAATATTTGACCCCAATGTAGTAGACACGCCTATACAAGAATCAACAAATGAGATTGAGTGACTGCATGCAAAGTATGCTGGTCTTCACAGCTGGAAAAACGTTCTGAGGGTTTTGCACCCAACATACTTGTATACATTCTTTGAAACATCCTTCTATCTGTATCTACTCCTACATCGCTTTCATCCTAGATGTGAATTTGCTTAATTGCAGCTGAACCACTAATTTTTCTTATCACTGAAGTATCATTCTTATCATTTCCTTCCTTTTGTAACTTCATCTCTGTTCCTCTATCAATCATGAGCTGATTGAAGAAAGATCTACAGTTTTGTCAGGGTATTCCCCTGCTGCAGATGCCATACCTAGGGCCACAGTTTGGCTGACATAAACCTCACAATTTTAGTTGATTGCACTTTTGGAGGCTAGAAGTCCATGATCAAGGAGTTGGAAAGTCTGGTTTCTTACAGGACCTCTCAGTATGGCAGATGTCTGTCTTCTTGTAACTTTAAATGATATTTCTTCTGTGCGCACACATCACTGGCATCTTTTTCAGTGTCCACATTTCACATTATAAATCACTAGTAATGAATCAGGAACAGCCTACTGAGGTCATTTGTACTTGATTCCCCTTTCACACCCCTGTCTCCAAAAATGGTCACATTCAAAAATGTGCAAGTATTGGTTATTCAATTTAAAAATATTTAAAATATGTAATTTTTATTTGATTCTTTATTTTCTTGGTTTTCTCTGTGTGTGTGTGTGTGTGTGTGTGTGTGTGTGTGTGTGTGTGTGTGCATGTATGCACTCTGGATATCAAATCCAAGTTCTTCTACATATTAAACACATACTCTGCCATCGAGATCATGGAGCTATCTCTCAATTTAAAAAAAATGCTTTAAAGACAGACTCCCACCATGTTATCTAGGCTGGTTCTAAAATTCTGGCCTCAATCAGCCTTCCTGATTCAGTTTCCCAAGTAGGTAGGATTTACAGTACAAGCCTCTGCACCTAGCATATATATCCTGCAGGCCTAATTCAGAGAATAGTAGTTACTATTATATGCAAAATATCTGGTATATGATAGGTATTCAATAAATATATGTTGATGAATCTTATCTTCAAGCTTTCAATAATAATTATAACAAAGATATATGTTGCTATTCTATTTATAACTTTAAGTGTTTTGTCTATTGACTGATCTAAGCTTTGAACGTTGAGTTCAGCTTATGTTACTCTAACTGTTAAATGGCAATATACTTCCTTATCAGAAAGATTCAAAAGTTACTGCCTGTGAATATTATTAAATCTTGGGGTTCCAATTAATGCCCCATTTTTAGTGCAGAACTCTGAAGTCTGAGCACTGACATGTGCTTTTGTATAATGAACTGAGTGAGATACTTTCAAAGTGTTACCCTGAGAATGCATTCATTAACTCTCCCAAATGCTTAGTACTTTTATCTTTTTCATTTTGCATATATTCGTATGACCCTCTTCGATCATTATGAGCATTATCTGAAGGCTTTGAAGTTGTGACTGCAAGCTACAGTTATTTTCAATTTTCAGTTGAATGGTCTGTTTTAAACATATACCTGGTCAGATCATTTCCCTCTTTACAGTCTATCCATGCATGCCCCTCCCATTAGAATAAAAGTCATAATCTTCACCATGATCTATGATGCCCTGTATACACTCGTTTCACTCCCTGGGCCCAGGCCCTGAAATACTATCTCTTTCCATGAGCTTTGGCTCTGGTAGAATATCTTGATTCATTTTAGATTCCAAATATTATAAATTTAAGCATGTGCTATTATCTCTGTCAGAAAAATCTCTTCTTTCTCATTTTGCATTCATCCAACATTACGTAGAATTTCCTTAGCTTGATTTTTTTGAGATATTTCCAGTTCCGTCAAACTAGTAGGTGTGTGCCCATAGTATGTTTTCCCTTCACTCTGGTTTCCTCTGTGTTGTTCACTCTACTTTGATACTTTCAAGCATTAAAATAAATTTGCATATTTGGCTAATGCATGCTTTCATACTGGACTATAACTACTAAGAATTACTGACCTCTTGTTTGGATTATTCTTGTCTTTAGAGCTTATTTAGTATTTAAGCATTTGTTGGTTCTCTGTGAATAGTGGCTTAATAGTAAAAAGAGCTGAGAATTGTAGAAACATCAATTTACTATTTACTAATTCCAAAATGAGTAAGATTGCCCCCCCACCTAATTCCATTGCATCCACTGATGTGATTTTAAATATATAATTTGGAAGAATATAAAATCCAAGTTGGATTTTAAACCCGAGGATAAACCCACCATAGTACATTCAAATTTCAAGCCACGTGCAATAATCATCAACTCAGTTGAGCTCTATTACATGTGACACATGATTTTCCCCAGAGTTCACATTTTATATGAGAAATTCTCTAGAATTAATGACATTAAATTCTCAGCTCCAATGGTTTCAGTGACAGTGCTTCCTCCATATAGCTTGAAAGGATTTCGGTGAGAATAATGCTAAGTATCTTCTTTATTTTTATGAATTACCCAAGAATGCTAAACATTTTTTTAAAACTGAGTAAAAAGTACTATTCAGGATATGGATATATGTGAAGGATAAATGTAATCTGAAAATAGCATGCATCACTGTCAGTCATTACAAATGTATTATCTCTCTGTGATTCTGTGACAACTATCCATGCTGTGCTATCTTTCCTGCTGGAGAAATACAGAGCTCTTAAGAAACACTAAAATAAAAGCTTCAAACTTAATTGGGTGACAGAGAAAGTAGAGAATTATTGTTCAAGGCTGAGTGCAAGGAATGACATTTACACCTTCCTTCAAGCTGACTTTTAGTTATTAACGAAGGTTCAGAATGCCCCTTAGTTGTTTAGTTAAACCCATTCCAACATCAGTAGACAGTGCCACTGTCCTTCTTACCCATAGCTACCTTTCATTTGCAATAAACAAGAGCTCTGACCCACAGAGGTAGAAAGCAAACACACGTGGCCTTGCACCCTGGAGTTACCAGGGCTGAGCTGAGAATATGCGCCTTTCACTGACCTTAGCAAGTGCCTTTTTATGTTATGAAAACCGAAGATCTGTTTGCAAGCCAATTGTGTGTGTGATGTGAAAATATGCATATCTGTGAGTGTTGGAAAAAGATAACAGAATGTGGAAGAAAATAAGCTGTAGAGATCGTGTATGAAGATGGTAAGTTTATCCGGTATGGTGAGCAATAAGCCAGAATATGATTTCAGACTCAAAGTAAAACTGGTTTTTCTTCCCTCATAGTGTCTTGTCTGAAGTGTGCTTTCAGATTCTCTGTTACTCAGCATTTTATCACTTCATTTCTGAAAATGAAACAAACAAATCCCTCAAATTAAAGGTGATCTCTCTTTTGGAACTGAAGCACACATGGTGGCAGCAAACCTATGGGACATGGGTTGCAGACAGACAGTTGTTATAATTGGAAGTTCCAAAAGGTTGGCCACCATCCTACCACCCACCTCCCATAAACACACACTCATGCAACCTAAACTTGAAAGGAAACTCTGTTTTTTTCCAGTTGTTCAGGCACTATCTATGTAAAAATTTCATCAAAGGGCATAAAATATTATATTGACTAAGCAAAATAAAATCTAGTGTTTTATAATGTGGATATTTATGTAATATTGTCTTAGGAAGCTATTCACCAGAGGTATATGCAGCAATTCCTGAATCCCAGCGAAGGAGATAAAGCACACTCATGGTGTGGTAGCAAGTGCTGAGGTTTTAGTACGGCATTTTTATGGTATAGATTTTATATTTTCCTAGTTCTTTAGCAGTGTGAAAATGATAAGCATTAATTTTCTCCTCTGCAAAAGGGGAATGTTCACTAGCAGTAACTATACATAGGAAGATGAAATTGTGTGTATAAAATAATGCTCTATTCTTGGTAATGTCAGGCCCAATTAGAAAATTTTCATTTCCTTTTCTTTTTTTAAATTGTAGATTCTAGAATGCAATGAAGACCCACCCCAGAGAGCAACTAGTACTATGGGCGGGGGAGAGCAGAAATACACAATTACAGTATGGACTATGCAGGTGCACTGATAAACATATTTACAGAATTTCCACAGAGAAAGGCCAAGCATAGGATGTAAAGAAGAAAATTTAAGGTGGGTGTTTAATATAGGAACTGTCCTCACATGCTGGATGATTTAGACATATAACTACTTGCCATCTGTTTCTGACACATCCATATGCCAAGGTGCTGTTGAGGTATGAAAAAGCTGTTTAAATATTATTAGTATGATTTAAAATTTTTATATCTATTTGAGAGAGTAATATGGAGGAGCCCATATTTTAATTACAGACATGTACCCTAGAGAATCTCTCCAACCTAGATGTAAGTGTAGCAATGTTTCAACTATTGAGTAAGAAGCAAAGCACAAGGAGGTTTTGAATAGGTTAGTGCCATACTCGAACTTCTATTTCCAAAGGATTCCTGTGGTTGCCTTATTGAAAATAGATTTTGGTAGGGTTCAAGTTAGAAGCTTATAGACTTGTGGGAGATTGTTCAGTAATCCAGATAAGACATGAGATTGCCTTGGTTCCTGGTGGTAGCCATGAAGGTGTTGAGAAGTAGTTGAATTTGTGTATATTTTAGTTCCAGCAGTATTTTAAATCTTAGGAAATTGATATATTGACACACTACTCAAAAGTTTAAAAGAATGAACTAATTTGATAATCTAGAAAGTTATAGAAAGCTACAAAGTAATGTAATATAAAAATAATCTTAGTACTATAATATTATATTATGTTGCAATTTATACAACTAAATACACTCTCAAAGTACTATATACGGCTCATGCATGGAAAGATATGTCTGTACAAGTTTAGAAATAGATTTAATGGGCATACAATAAATTAAGGAGATTTTTCAAAAACCTACTAACAAAATAGGAATGGGAGGAAGTTGAACTGGAAAAGAGTAATAAAAACTAATCTGACCTGTGTATTATGTTACATTTTAGAGAAAAAACCTGAAGATAGTATTAATAAATGTCAAGGATGCAATTATGTAACACAGAATGCTTCTGTATTTTCTTCCTATATTTTAGTTTGAAGAGTGGGTTAAGCAAACTTTTATTACTTTGGATGAAATACCTGACACATAATTTAAAAGAAGAAGGGTTTATTTTAGCTGTTGGTTCCAGAGATTTCAGTCCACTGGCCCTGGGCAGAAATGTCCTGGCAGAAACTCCTGGTGAAGGAAAGCTGCTCGCCTTACCACAGCGAGGGAGGAAGAAGACAAGGAAAAGAGGCTGAGGGCAAGAACACACCTTTCCAGGTTAAGCTCGCAGTGACCCACTTCTTCAACCAGATCCTGTGTCCTAACAGTGTATTCAGCTGTAAACTCATAATTGGATCAGTCCGTGAAGGAGGTTAGCACCCTCATGATCTAACTGTCTCTCAGCTGTGAACACTATCTCCCTGGGGAATCAAGCCCTTGATGCATGAGTCTTGGGGGGCACTTCATATTTAATCCATAACAAAGAGAAATAAGAATATAAAGATAAAAGACTAACTTCCTGTAAGTACAAATGTAAATATTCTTTGTGTCAAGGGATATCTGAAACTATTTTAAAAATGGCTTTGTTGGTTGGGAACAGGGCCTCACTAAATGGCAAAAGGTGGCTTTCCCCTCATACAGCATTTAAATGTTTGATGATATTTTAATGGGTATGAAATTACAAGAGCAATTCTTTCAGACCACAGCAGGAGCAAAGAGAGGAAACCACAGGAAAAGTTTTGGAAAGAGCCTTGAATTCCAGCTCACAGAATTTAGAACCAATTGATGCATTCTTCTTATTCCCATCTACCCTCTAAAAAGAGAATACAGATTCTTATTACTGCGATGGTGATCTAATGTTGTGCAGGGAAAAGGAAAGAAAATGCATTTTTGAAACATTTTATTAAAAGAGCTTGTTATAACTTTAGACAGAAATGGATATTAGGAATAACATATTAAACGTCAATAGCACTAATGTTTTGTTAACCAGGGAATTAAATATGTATATGAAAGTTTGAAATCTTAAGATCTTCAAAAGCAAAAGATGGACTTAAATAGACCAATCTAGATAGTATTTGGCTAGACACAATTTAAAACAACTACCTGATAACCTGACAGTCATCTGAGAGACAGGTTTCTAAGTGAGCAGGCTATTAAATGTAACCCAGATGGCAGTGCAGTAGCAATTTAAAATTGCAGATGCCTACAGTGAAGTGAATGTTTGAAAAATCTGTTTTAGTCAGGTTACCTAAAAAGCAAATATCTACCAACACCAACACAACCATGATACATAAACCCCCACCTCCAGGAGAAACACCAATAGGTCCAACTAGGGCATTGCTGACAGATTTAGTAGTCAAACTAAACACTCTAGTGGGAATACTAGGTACTGAGCTTTCGAAGTTTGGTCTATAGAAATCAACTCATTTCCACACTTCAACCTGTGTGGTTAGAACTAGAAAAATTGTAGTAAGTTACAAGGTGGACAAAAAAATGATTATGCTACTCAAGCTTCATCTCGGTTTCTGAACGTTTATTTTGATGTGTCCTTAAATTATCACTTCCTTTTATTCTCATGCGTTGCCTGATAAGCTCAGTTGCTAACAACCAGCAGCAAAGCAGGATGATGTAGTGAGATCAAGCACGACGTGCTGCCTCTCAACACTGAGCTTGAGATTTTAGTTCTTTTCCTTCCTTTATCTGATCCCCTATTCAAAAAGATCTGACACAAATATCTCATTTTATTTCTGTAAATTATCCCTCTATTTACTACCTAATTATTCAAACCTTGTTGGTAATCAATCACTGATGGAGCAAGGAAGAAAAGGTCTCTTCCTTCATTTTTAGTACAGTAATTGTTTCTGTAAGCCCTCTCCCCTTTTATCTGAGGCAGCTGGAGTTGGTCTATAAATAGTCCTGAGACATGATGGACAGTTTTCAAAGCTTGTTGGCGTGGAATCAATACGTGGTAGAAGGGACCGTATGAATCAATTATACCATCCCTGGCAGGGTTACCATGGAAGCTCCAGGTCCTCATAGCAGTTTGCATCTCCTATCTGGGTAGTAGTCTCTGCGTATCTTTAATTAGAATGGATGCAATTTATCTGGTAATGGAAAGCTTACTTGAGCAGGCTCTGTGAAGGTGTCAGACAAAATTCAACCAGCCATGCATATTCAGAGAAGACTAATGTGGAAATGCAAATGCTTCTTCTAATTTAATTCCTTACTGAAGAAAAAAAGAGAAAAGTAAAAAAGAGGTCTTCAGTGTTAAACTTTATTTGATTATAAGGAAATCATGTTCGATAATTTACTCTGACACAAAACCACTAATTCTTAAAATACCTTTGCTCTGGATATAGCAATCTGTCATATGCATTTATTCAGTTTTTACCTGGCTGACCCTCTCAGTAATGTATAATTATTTAGAAAGTGGTATTTCTATACATTTAGTGGAAATGCTCATGTGCGTGCGCACACACACACACACACACACACACACACACACACACACACACACACATCCCTCAAACCTAAGATCCAGTTAGGTAAATTCTAGAAACCAAAGGATTGGACACCTTTGCTCAGCTGTATTTTCTCCTTTACTTTTTGAGCACTGCTTGTGGAAAGAGACCGTTGGGCAGCTGCCTTTTTGAACATTAAGCATTTTCTACCCCTTATCTACTCTATCAAAAATGGTAACAAATGTGTAATTATTTATTATACTCAACATAGAATGTGCTACCTCTGAACCTAAGCATTTGATATACATTTTCCCTTGCTATTTTTACTAGTACCCTATGAGAACATAGTCTCTTCAATTTATACATGAAGAAACTATATTTTAGAAAACAGAAGTAAATGGCCCAAGGTTAGTGGACTACCAAGAGATGAACCTGATGTTTACTTTATTTTTTATTTTATTTTAAAGAGAAACTAAAACAAAAAGGCAAAACAGAACAATCAAAAACAATACAGAATTTCAAAACAAAATGATAGGAGATTTACAATGGTTCCTATATATCAAAGTAGTTGCTCAGATTACCAGATACAGGTATGCAAGACTGATCAAACAATTAAGCATTAACTTCCTTTCAATTAACCCATTAAATTAGTTGTGCAATTATCTTAGCTATCCTCTCTTTTTCTGTCTATCTCTCTGTCTCTGTCTGTCTCTGTCTGTCTCTGTCTCTGTCTCTGTATATATATATGTATGTGTGTGTGTGTCCCTCCATTCTTTTCTCCTTTCCCCATGCAAGCTGTTCTTTCATTTTTTTAAAAAAGATAAACATAATGATGAAACTGAATATCAAAACAGGTTATTAGAACAGTTACAACACTTGATTCATTGTGTATTTTTTTCTTCAGAGTAGAAGATACAGGCATGATATCTTGCCTATACAATATTACCACAAAACTTTCTTTTTAATGAACTAAGCAAAACCAGCTTTGTAACAATCGTGAATATCTTATCGATATCATGAATTGGGAAGACATTGTTCAAAAGAAAAGGCAAACTGACCGGGAAGGGGGAAATGAAGAAAAGAAAACAGGAAGCTGATGTTTGAAGCCAGGCTGTTTTTACTTCCATGCCCTTCTTGTTGTTGTCCTATGAAGGTCTTCAGCTTCAAGTGATATCCTTGGATGTAGATGGGCACATGTGTACCACACTGTTAGATTTCATGACTCAGGTTTGGACAGAATGTGAAAGAATAGAGAGGAAACCAATAAACAATAAAAGCTACATTTGGTCGTCTTTATGACCAGAGCACCACCAGAAACTTCTGCTTATGAATACTCGAATGGCCCATTTGCAAGCTGTTAAAGAATTTAAAGTTTATGCGCAATCCTTAAATTAACACACTTAAGTGGTTTTTCTGCCCCCATTATGTCTGATTCTGGGAGACTTCTTTTGTGTCTAAGATGCTTAACATTACTTTTATAAAAAAGGATACAAAGTAAACTGTATTTCTTCTATCATTAGAGAACTGCTACACAATCCTGAGATAAACATGCTCTGAGCAAGTAGTTTTGTTTTATTCACGAAAGGAAAACAAACTTAGACTTGTTGGTATACAAGAATTGCTTTTCGTGGCCATACTCACCATACACAAAGGGTGTGGTCACTTGGAGCTCTTGTCTGGCTTCTTGCCAAGCTGTATCTTGGCCTTAGGAAGCCACAGCCAGTAGAACTCTGAGAATTGAATATCTCTCTAATGAAAGCATGTCATGCGCAAGGTCTTGTGGACATGGATATATTTATCATCCTCTTGTCCAAATTTAAAAGTCCAACCATTCATAAATATAAACTCCCATCGTGAAAAGACAAAATCTATCTGGGTACTGTGTGCATACTATAAAATGTATCCACTGTGACTTTTCCCACATTACCAGTCATCTTTTAAAATTGTAAGAAATCTTGGCCATCTAATTGGTCATGTTAACCTACACTAGCAAGTCTTCCCTAAGTATTTTTAATATTTATCTAGCAATGTTTTCATCCATTACTTGAATAATCCTCATGATAATGTTGCTTTATTTGTATTTCATTAGCATCAGTATTAGTATTTATATTCTACAAATGAGAAGCCAGACCTTCCAAAATTTATGTTCTTTGCCCAGACCCTGGCCACAAACCTCAGTCTTTTGGCCTTGAATCCTTTAGTTTCCTACTTCAGTTATACTGATACCAAATAACATGACAATGTGTAATAGATAAGAGCAAATTTGAAAAGTAAATCCCAGCTATTGTTACCCAAAGGAATGAAAACAGATGCTAGAAAGAACCAAACCTTAGATGTTAAATGTAAGATCTCAGATCTCAGATCTCGCAGATCTTCAGAATTGCAAGTGGTACTAAATTGGCTACCCTCTCTGTCTCTACTTTCTAAGATATCAACAAAAGTTCTTATAATATACCTTTGTTTTTTAAGGATATAGGCTTATTTACTGTTAGGAAACTTGCTCTTAAATGCAGTTTGTTCACTGAAGCATATTATCACATCCATTAAGACCAATAAATGAAGAAACATCTTTATATTTTCCTGCCCAATAATCTTGTGGGCTTGCTCTCATTTAAGTGGACTCTATCAATACCATTATACAAAATATAATGGTTTCTTTACTATCCCAGAACTTGCTGACTTGGGAATAAACTTTATCTTGCAAATATAACTAACACTTAACCTTTATAATTCAGCACTTTGGGATATTGAGTATTCAAAGAACTGAACACAAAGATTGCCTGGTAACTTACATCTAGCCATTTATTCATATGATGCTTTTGGGGACATTTTGATCCAATTCCTGCAGTTCTTTTAGATTAAAGGATACTTGTGCATGCATTGGCTAGAAATATTTCATCATCCCTTTGATGAAATTTCTTAATGTGGAAAGTTAAAACCGTTACCATAAAACCAAATCAGTCTCTTTTTCTCACTTTCTCTTCAGCTACAGATATTAGTTAGGTCACACCAAACAGAAGCAAATCAAATCTATGATTGCATTTTAAAAACCTACACGCTGTGCTCTTTAATGCATAAAGCAGAACTGAGTAAATGAGGCCATTTCTCAGGGGAAAAAATGTATAGCTAAGTAGCTACTTAGCTGAAAAGCTTGAAGAAGGAACTCTCCAGCCTGATTAACTAAACATATATTAACACTAAAGAAAGGGAGTTTTAAGATTTAAAAAAGGAAACACAGAAGTACCAATTTGCTCTTGTTTTAGCAAAAGTAAGATTATCTTTATGTTTGGTATTCTTGAAGAAAATGTAAAGATTTATTTCATAACCAGTCTAAAATACGTTGTGTTCGTGTTGGATTTTTCCAAGTGAAGATGCGGCTACCGTACAAAAATAATTTTCATTCCAGAGAAACGACCATCAATCATCCATTCTTCAGAAGCACTGAATTTTGTTTCCAACTGGTGTTGATTCATTAAACGTGAAAGTTTGTCAGCAGTATGGAGATTCACATTCTGCTGTTTTAAAATGTTATGCTTCTTTCTAAGTTGAGAGACACTTATAATGGCTCAGACTTTCAAAATATTAAGGTTTAAGAGCTATCCTAACCTTTGTATTATCTAAAGGGTTAGAGCAGGTGAATCCTGGTGTGCACCTTGGCCTTTTCAATGATGAATTTGGATACTAGGGATCAATATTTAGATTTTCATGGTGCAATAATGATGTAAATTTTCCATAATGGCTTCCTGAAATCGTAGTGCTCTCAGTCGCGTTTCTCTCGATTGCATTCCATAAACTTGAGACCAATCCTTCATGAGACCAATCTCCCATATCCCAAGGTAATGCAAATAATAGCAGCTAACACTGAGTGAGAATAGAATTTACTCTGTGCCAGGCATACAGGTAGAACTTCATCCATACTATGTAATCTAGTTCTCTTTATGAGAGAGGTACAGTTAAAAGACCTACATTTTATACTTTTTAGTAATTAGAGAAAGAGAAATAGGTATCATGTCTACATTGACAGGGTTAATACTTAAAGTCCAGCTATGATAAACAGTGATTCCAGAGACTTTATAATTCTTGTTTTATGCTCTTTTCCCACAGCTGTCTTGTCTTTGGGGACTTCTTTTCTTTTCTTTTTTATTTTAAAGAGAATAAAACATTTAAAATTATACAGAATTTCAAAACAAGATGATGGGAAATCAACAATGGTTGTTATATTGCATATTGTTCTCTTCAAGGTAGCTACTCAGATTACCAGATATAAGCACGCAAAATTGATAAAAAAATTAAGCATTAACTGTTCCTTTCAATAAACTGGTAGAAATTAGTACTATAATAATCTTAGCCGTCTTGTGTATGTTTATATATTTTCCTTTCCTTCTGTCTTTATTTTCTATTTTCCCTCATGCCAGTTCTTTCCTTTTGAGCAGTTTCTTTCCCTTTCACAAT
Organism: Dinomys branickii; assembly: GCA_004027595.1. NCBI lineage: Eukaryota > Metazoa > Chordata > Mammalia > Rodentia > Dinomyidae > Dinomys > Dinomys branickii. The sequence goes on from PVLD010000662.1 coordinate 181,300, forward strand.
ATCTGTTGTATCTTTCAGATTTTATTTACTCTTTAAATTTCTTATACTAGGGAAACAATATGATATTTACACATGCAGATCTGATTTATTTCGCTTGTGAATATGGTCTCTGGTTGCATCCATTTGCCTATAAAAACCTCAAGCTTATCTTTCTTCATATCTGCGTAATACTCCATTGTATAAAAATACCACATCTTTTTTTATCCATTCCTTGGTTGATGGGCATTTGGGTTGTTTCCAAGATTTAAGTTTGTCAAATTACACTACTGTAAATATGGGTGTACATATATCACTGAGATATCATGTTTTCAGTTCTTCTGGAAAAATACCCAGAAGGAGAATAGTGGGGTTCAGTAGGACCTCTAATCCTAGTTTTCTTAAGAATCTCCACCATAATTTCCACCATGGTTGTACCAGTCTACGTTCCCACCAACAGTGGAAAAGTGTTCCTTTTTCTCCATAGCCTTACCAACATTTGTTATTGGTGGATTTTTTGATGATAGGCATTGTTTCTTGCATGAGACGGAATCTCAGTGTTGTTTTAATTTGCATTTCTCAAATGACCAATTTTCCACTGGTTTTTCATGAGCCAGTCATTAGCCCTGCATGTCACCTTACTCTTGACCCCATCCCATTTACTCAAATCTCATGAAGGTTTCTGAGCTATGGCAAGTGTCACTGTCCCGGTGTAGCTCATTAGAACATTTGACTCCTGTACCCCAGAGTTTTTAAAGTTCTTCCTTTGTAAGAGGACAAAATCTAAATTACTATGAGTATTATGGAAGATGCTTCATAAATTAGTTCCTGCAAAGCTCCAATTTGATCTCTAGGTGACCTGCTAATTTGATCTTACTCCTACTCAGCCCCACAGCCCACAGGTTTCACACTCCAGCCACACTTAGGACGGAGGTCCCTGCCCTCCAGATTACTCGGAGATTTTGCAGTGGAACTCTCTTCTGACTCTTGTTGTTGCCATGTTTTAAACCTCCTTGTTCTGTTGGAAACAATCTTCACCTCATTTCACGCCTTTATTTTATCCCTTTCTTCAAAGTTATAGATATGCAGTCTTTTCTGGTTTTCTCCCTCATCTCTTGAGTTCTTTCTGTTCAGGGTTTTGCTATTAAAATCACCAGTAAACTCTATGATGCTGCATCTCATGTGCTGCTGTCTGTTCCTCAAACACTGCAGCCGTTCTTTCTTCTTTGGTGCCTCAGACGTACCTCGCTCACCTGGCCAGCTTCTCCCCCACAGCTCCCAAAGGCTCACACCCACCTTCCCTCAAAGAATGATGCAGCTGGCATCTTGTTGGCTCTCCCTCTCCTGGCTACCCATTTAAAATGAGAAAATTTCTCTGTTCTCACCTCAACCTGACCTCTTCTTTCCTTCATAATTCTCAGTAGCACTGAGAACTTAACTTTTTAATTTTACTACATTTAAAAATATTTAAGAATATCCTATTTTACTTCTGTGTTTTTAATAATTTTACTTTGGATATTTCCCTACAGGAAAACAGGTAACGTCAACCTGGTCAGGAATTTTAGTCTATGTTTTATAGCCCTGTACCTGTGGTATCTAGCAAAGTCCCAGGCACACAGAATAGACCTTCAGTAAACACTCCTCCGAAAAACACTAACTCATCTGAATTTCCCTGAATAAACATCACGGTTTGATTTCTCTTTGTCATTTTTATAGCCTGTTTTTTGAGTACTGAGTACCTTTTATTATCTCTCTACTCAGCAATGCTTGACTGCCTTTTAAGACTCTCTTTAAATGCTACCGTCTTTGTTTCTTTGTTAAAAATATCTTAGATCAAGTTCTCTTGTCTCATTTTAAGTGGGGATGATGACAGGTCTTACCTCTTAAGGTCATCAAAGAAATTAGATGGGATGGCAAGTAAATGTACTTAACTGTTTATCTTGGTATAGGACACATTCGCAACTTATTATTAATTCTTATTATTATTCCTAATTCATCCATCCGTAAACTATATACCTCGATTATGCATGTACCTACTAAACCACTGGAGTGTCCTCAAGTGTAGGAAATGTGTCTTTCATGTTTGAATCTCCAGAATTTAACTACAACTCAGTGCCTAGTCCATAAAAAATTCTTAATGTTAGTACCGATAACCATCATTGCGGAGCATTAGTTTTGTACTGGACATAGTGCTGACAATTCTACAAATGTCAAATCAATTTAATTCTCGCAACATTTCCATTAAGTAATATTTTTAAAAATTACACTTCAGGGCATTCAATCATGTCACCTTACTTCCTCAAGATTACTCAGGTAGTAAGTGGTAAAACTGGAATTAGTTCTGCAGACTTAGAAATTTTGCTCTGCATTACTTTGCTACAACCAGGAAGAAAGGAAGAAAGGAAGGAAAGAAGGAAGGTAGGAAGGAAAGAAGGAGGGAAGAAGGGAAGGAGAGAGGAAAGAATGAAGGAAAGGAGGGAGAGAGGGAGGAAAGAAGGAAAGATGGAAGAAAGAAAGGAAGGGGAAAAGAAGGAGAGAGGGAAGGAAGGAAGTAGAAGGAATGGACCGATGGATAAATACACTCATGGGTGAGAACTGGCCTTGGCCATTCTAACACACACTGTTCTTCTAATCTTACCTCTATTACCTGGAGGACACACAGACTGTGCTACAATGTTTTAACAAGTAAAGACACAATTACTAAAATTATTTCAACGTTTTTCTTTATTCTTTTTTTTAACTAGATACACACTAAAGATCCTATCTCTCTTTAAATTGTCGCTGCAGGGGCTACTTTTGCTCTAGATTATTAACAATTATTTGAGGTAATACAATATTGTAACTCGGTGAATAGGCTGTAGAGTCAGCCTACTGGGATCAACTGAGCTAGTTCACTGATGCTTATGTAACCTTGGGCCAATTACTTAACCTCTCTGAGTTGGAGTTATCATAGCTTCAGGGTGAAGATAATATTTAAATTCTAATTTGACTCAATATAAATGATTGGGTTAATACACAAGAAGATTTTTGGAAGTAGCAGATTTCCTATACATGGTAGCTATTTTTCCTTAGGGTATATTTTTAGGCCAATGTATTACATACACTTTACCTCACAAATGATTTTAAATGTTACAAATTAGAACTTTACTTTTAAGCTTAGTACAGTCAGTATTACTTGCCTTAAATGAACCATGTGTGTCAGTTTGGTGAAAACCAAATTCAGCTCTAGCCACTGGAATAAGGGCATCTTATACACTGTTTCCATTTACCCTCCTGGAGCCCCAGAGTGCCAGGGCCAATCAACATGCATCTTGGAGACTCTCACACTGGCAGTGATGGAGCTGAGATTGAAGCTCTGCTCTTTCCGAATCCAAAGCCAGGCCTCTTTTCATATGTCTAGCCTCGCCACTTTGAACTCCTCGTTTATCTCCGCCTGAAGGATGTGGCAAAAGGTAAAAAGGAATCGTTTGTTTTATTTTACAATCCCTACAATTTCCAAACAATAGCTCTGTCACTCCGGTACACACACACACACACACACACACACACACACACACATCCCTCTAGGGGATCACATCACATGCACTTTTGCTATCTTGGATCAAATGCCACAGAATTAGAAAGATGTCAGATTGTGAATGAGTGCAGGGAACTCTGTATTTACAAGCTAATATTAGCTTTGCCTTTGCATATGTAGACTTAAAAGAATCCCTGAGAGGTAAAATATAGCTGTGTCTTCCTTTAATGGGAATCCTTCTACAATCACATTTCCATTAATGATAACTCCCCATGGAGCCCAGGTTTTCTACTGTCTCATCTGAAACAATTGGCTAGTTTGGGTGAAATTTTTATCAAAATTCTGTTGGAAGGGTTGGGGGTACGTAGCTCAGTGTTGAAGTGCTTGTTTCGTGTTCCAGGTGCTGTTTCTAATTCTCAATACCAAAAGAAAACAAAAATAATCCTATGGGAATGGTGAATGGTCTCCAAATTGCCAAATTCTTCTGGATATAATTATCTGTCTTTGGCAGGAATTAATGTCTTGGCCCAGTCTTTGTTTGATCTTTCTTTTTCAAGCATTTTGACTTCAGTAACTATACCTGATTTTGTGGAGTCCCAGAAAAATGCTTAGTTTTGATTCTCATACAAAAATTAATATAAAAACAGTCAAACAAATCAAGCATAATAACATAAGATCAGGTGGGACTGGTGGATATACAACATAGCATCAGGTGAGTATACAAATGAACAAGAAGAACAAAACATAAGATGTTGGTTGACAGGCTTACTTTTCCGTACTTTGTCATAGTAATTAGGCTGAAGACAAGGTAAAATTGCTGTCATAGTCCATTTGTTCTGCTATAGCAAACTGCTTGAGCAGGGTAATTTATAAATGATAGAAATGTATTTCCACATAATTCTAAAGGCTGGGAAGGGCAAAATAAAAATACTAGCAGGTTCAGTGTTTGTTGTGAACTCCTGCCTCTGCCTCCAAGGACATCCAGAAAGTGTGTTCCAGAGAAGACAGATGGGGGCTGGGGGTATAGCTCAGTGGCATAAGCGCTTGCCTGGCAAGCGCAAGGTCCTGAGTTCGATCCCTGGTACCGGAAAAAAAAAAATGAACTGTTACAGAGAAGACAGATGATATGGGGCAGAAGAGAATGAGCCCCCCCCAGCCTTCTTATAGGGGCCCTAATTCTTTCAGAGGAGCGCACCCTCACTACCGAATCATAACAGAGCATACTAGCACTTCGGTGACAAAACTACAATATGAATTTTAAAAGACCCATTCAGACCACGATCTGTCTGTCTGTCTCCTTTTTTGAATGTGATCAACAGATACTAAACTAGAGTCCCATTGAAACACTGTGTTTGTACATCTTTGTGGAATATCATATGGTTGTGCAATACACATATACAGTGTGTAATAATCAAATAAGGGTAACAAGCATTCACATCCCTTCAAACAATCATTTTTGCACACTGGGAATTTCAAGCTCTTTCTGTAGTTTTTAGATATATTATAGATTTTTTTCACCTATACTTACACTTCTATGCTAAAGAAGAACCAGCAGTGGTTTTTCCACTCAAATAGTATAGCAATGCCCTTTACAGAACTTCTTTCCATCTCCCATTCCTTGCCCTTGGCCGGGCTTCTGAAATCCCTATAACCGAGCTCCAAACACCCATCCAGCTAACATTCTACATCCCATCAGAACAGAAAAATCTTTTCCTACAAAAGTTGCTTTGTGCAATGGGGAGAAACAATCATTACACCAGATGTTCAGACATCAATCGGGATCAAAGAAACATGAGAAGAATGACCCTCCCGAAGGAGAAGAAGAGTTCTTCAGAAATGGACACTCTGTTCTTCCGCTGCAGTGTAATAGATGGAGACTATGACGCTCTCCCCCTCCTCATCCATAGTTTAACTGATTGGAAATATTAGAAAGGCCTGTGGAGAGTTCTTCTCAACTTTTGGATAATAGCTGCCTCTTGTAGCTAGAAAGCTGACATGTGCATTGCGCCTTGCACTTTCCGGGCTAGTCAGTGTGAGTGCTTTTCCCACCCTCATTCTTAGGCTCTGCCTGTTCTTCCCTGGCACTTGCTGCCTTTATTCTGCTAAGCGTCAAAACAAAAATCTCCAGTTGAAGCTCTGAAATCTCAGAAATTCCTTTCCTGTTTCTTACATGGCTTTCTTTTTTTTTTTTTAATTAACTGAAGATAAGGCTATAAGGAATCTTTAATATAAAGCAGACATATTTACTCAAATGGTAAGACATTTCATAGGATTCGTGACCGCTGTGTCACAGGGCACCAGCAGATACAGACTACAGGCTCTAGTGCCCTAAATTTGTCCCCTTTTCAAAACTTGATTATACAGATTAATAGATTTCCTTTGCCAGACCCATATATACACATAACATACTTGTGTCATTTTTTTAAAAAGAGGGTAACACCTTTGCCAAACAAATATGTGATAATTAAGACTTGTGGCACCTGAGAGAGCTGGCCAAGCTTAGTGCATTCCCAAAAGCTTCTAGACCTTCTTTATCAGAGGTTGAATTTTATCACTAGGACTAGAATTTGTGATATGTGCAAAAATGCAATTTATGAATCTTGATTGACTACATTAAGACTTTCATGGTATGATAGGAAAGTCAAACCCACCACGATGAACATAAATATGGCCAGATCTTCTACCAGATAATCACTTACCACCAGAATGGTAAGAATAAGAAAAATAATAGCAGAACAATATGCATAAGAGTAAGAATTTGTAATTTCACATATTTCAAAATATGAGTATGCTTGAATGAGATTGACAGATATGATCTGGTTAAAACTAGGTTATGAATTTTTCCTTAATGGATGCATTTGTATCATGGGTTTCAAACAATTACTGCATAATTTGTATTCTGAAGGTGTTTTAGAGAAATATTCACTGCCAAGGTTAATAGGAGCCACAGGAACAGAATAAACAGCTATAGGATGGGAAAACAAAACAGAATGAGGAACAAATTTCAGAAGGTTTCAATTTCATCACACTTAAACAAGATGGTATAAATATAACTCTTCGGTGTACGAAAAGATTTGATGCTTTAAAACATAATCTGGGGCCAGGTGTGGTGACACATGCCTGTAATCCCAGCACTCAGGAGGCTGAGGCAAGAGGATTGTCAAGAGTTCAAGACCAGCCTCAGCTACATAATGAGCTCAAGGCCAGCCTGAAGTGCATAGTGAGACCCTACTTCAAAAAGACAAATAAAATAAAATATAATCTGGAAAATAAAGATAATATTTAATACATAGTCACATGTTTGAAGTTTAGAGGTGATTACAGCTGTGTTGGACCTCAAACATTTCAGTATCTCTGTACCCCGTATGGAACTCATACCCCTAGGAGAAGACTCTCCCCTTTGGAATAAACCTACATTTCTAGTTTTCCTGTTCATCCCTGCTCTCCTACCATATGAAACATAGACGGTAAGTCCTGCCTTGTTTCCCTGGCTGTCCTCTTTTATGCCCACTTGCAACAACCTTCCTTACATTGATCTTTGCTCTTCAAATCCTACTCAGATGCCTTTTCTGTGAGGATGGATATCTGATTCCATACTATGAATTCATCCAGGCTTGGTATCTGTTAGCTTCTTGCTGTTCTTATCCCATGTTATATTCTATTGCACTTTCATTTCATTTGTGCCTCCTTGTGATCTACAGTCCTGTATAATTCTTTAGACTCTTTTTAGCATTTTCTGGTACCTACCTTCCCCACAGTATACACGCATTTGATTGCCATTCAATTATTCATTCACTTACATAATATAAAATACATGTAATGCTATGTTGTAAAAGAAGTAGCTTATTAGGAAGTACTGTATTAACTGATATTCTCTTCATATAACAGATATCTGTATTTTTTGCCCTACACTTATTTATTGATTGTTTACCTTACCCAAAGCTGTTTTCTTGAATAGTTCTAATGCACTGTTACAGCTCTTGTCACATCAAACAATAGTTTTCTGCCTTCCATATGTTTCTAACAAATCCCTTTGGGCACAAACCATGCCATTCATTTTACAACTCCCAGCACTTTGTGTTTAACAAGCTTTGAGTAGATGTCTGCTCAATAAACATGTGTAGTTGGATGTACTTATAGGTACAACAAATGCATGAATGATGTTAAGGCTTTCTTTTATAAAGAAAAAGTAATATGATTTCCATTTACAAGCAGAATGTCAAGTTGAAGGTGTACAATCATTGTATGACAATTTTAAGGATGAAAATTGCAAAAGAAAAGTCACAGAGGCACAGAGACACATAGGACTTACATTATATTGGTTTAAAGATGAATAAATCTGTCTTATGAGTTGAATGTACACCATCCTCTCCACCATCACAACCAAGAACCTTCACACCTTTCAGATCTCCAGGTTCAGTATCCTTCTCAAAGGGACAGTCTCTTTCTGAGCCCTGAGTATTTGCTCTCTCTCTCTCATTCAGGAAATCAGTGAACCAGAGGTTAGAGTTTTTGGGGCCAGGTCTTTACATTTTGCTAAGTACTATGGAAAAGCAATGGAGATAGTTGCTAAGGATGCTCTTCAAATCCTGGAGAAGGCCTACTGCAGACCTTAGGTTGATGACAGGGGTATATCAAGCTGTGTTGTTTCCTGGAGCTCCTACTGTTCACAGTGACAGTAATGAGGTGATGAGAATCCAGATCTTCATCTCCAAATAGCAAATGTCAGAAATTACCTATCACAAAATGAGTAATGGTATGTTGCAGTGTAGCTTGAATCCAATTTGGTAAAATTCAATCTGTCCAGGTCCTGAAGAGCTGTGTAGCTTGCAAGATACTGCAAGTCTTTATATTACAGGTGAAAAAGACTAGAGGCACCTGGTGACTCCTCTAATATTGATGCCATTGGTTAGAAAGCTAGACTGTAAAAACTATAGTCTTGATATGCTGCATCATGAATATGCTATGTATTACAAGGACAGCCCTTTGCAAGGCTAAGGCAAGATTTGGGAAACATTTCTTATTCATACTCATGGGGATACAGAACCCGAAAGCAAGCCTGCAATAAGGTCTAAAAGAAGGACTCAAATCTACAACCTGAAAAGCATATATGTGCTATTAAAGCTTTCTGTTACTGTAACAAAACACCTGAGACAATCAACTCACAAAGAGAAAAGGTTTTTTAATCTTACAAGTTTGGTGATTTCAGTCCCTGGCTAGTTGTTCGTGTAGCTTTGGACCTGTGGCAGCGTCATGGTGGGAACAAACACTTAATGATTTCAAATGAAAGCAAGAGAGGAAGGAGAAGGGTACCCTAATCCTCTTGGGGACACACCCTGATGCCTAGAAGACCCGTCACTAAGTCTAACCTCAGAGAGTTTCTATCGCAGCTCAGTAGTGCTACAGATAGGGACTGCTCCATGAATACATAGGCCTTAGGTGACATTCCAATAGCAATATCCAGGTATGTGTTAGACAAGGGCAGAAAAGGTTCAGAAAAATGAAATGACACAGGCAAGAAGAGAGATTGTGAGATCAGTCAGACAAACATCCAAATTCAGCTTCACTTTCAATAGCCATTTTGTGGTCTTGAGTAAGCTACTCATCCTTCCAAAGCCTGTATTTCTTCCTTATCAAAAAAGTGTTCAGCACTTTAGGTCACTTGAGTTATCACAATCATCACTAACTATAAGAAAATAAATGAGGTGGAGAGTTGGTGAAATAACAGGAAAAAAAGAATGAGTTCTTTCTTATGCCCCATTGCAGGGTTTTTTTGTTTTTGTGTTTTTTTGTTTTTGTTTTTGTTTTTTGCTTGCTTAGACGTGTTCTGTGACAGGCAGGACTCATATAAAAGGCTGGGTGAGAACAAGCTGGTTTGTGGTTTTAAACTCAGTGTCACCTATCATCAGTTAAGCAATCCACGACAATATTTCTTTCTCTTCACATGCAGTGGGGACACTGGCATTGTTCCAGCTGAGAGGCCGAGATTGTCTACTTGGCTTTATATCCGAGCCATTGTGCTGATTGTAGTCAATGGGGAAGGTAGGGCTGTAGACAAGGACAAACAATGAACGTGCGTTACTTTGAGTCAGGCAGAAGTTCTTCAACCTAAATTTATCTCAATCCTAATAGGTAGCTATTAATAATCTCACTTACCAGACATGACTGCTGTGGCTCACATATGAACTAACCTACTCAGGATCACCTAGACAGAAACTAGCAGATCCAGATATGAAATAACATGTATAGGACTGTTATGGTTGATACATTGTGTCAACTTGGGGAGTCCAGAGGTTTGGCTGAGTGACTCAGCAGGAAGCCAGGGTGCTTACTTTGTACACATCCTGAGGCTGTGGAAGAGGAAAGCATGGAAATTATGTGAGTGCTGCCCGCCCCCTGGGTGGGGGTAGCCTGTTTACAACTTTAGCCAGGAAGAGAGGCTGCTTGCTGACATTCCTTCCTTTTGCTCTGGTTGTTTTTGCTGTGCTCTGCCGGCATGAACAGTTTGCCCTCTGCCATGTGCCAGTCTGCCTCAGAACCAGCCAAGTATGGACTGAAAGCTCCACAAACTGTAAGCTAAATAAACCTTTCCTTCCTTCATTTTGGGTTTGGGTATTTTGTCTCAGCAACGAGAGAAAAGTAACCAAGACACAGAATTAAAAGACCATGCTTTATGTAATACCACTAGTTCCCCAGCATTAATGATTTTCAGTGCTTCCTTCTCACTTCAGTTCTTACCAATAGCGATTGTCAGGATTGTAATTTGTGGGTCAGAACACAAGTTTCATTGCTTTCTCAACCATGAGATCCCCCTATCAGGACCCCACTCTGTGGCAGGGCTGTGGTTTCCTTTTATCACTATATGATACCTCATCTATATAACTTCCTGATAACGGGCATAGGCATATTATAGACCTGCTTATCAGTTAGAGTGCACAGTATATTGCTTTGAATTTCACATTCCTTTTCCTTCACTAAACAAAGTTGAAAGTGTTTCTATTTCTCTGAATCCTATGAGTTTTCATATTTTATTCCAGCTTTATCCTATCTCTTCATTCTCTGTAAAGTAAACTGTCTTGTTTACCCCAGGAGATGTCTAGTTCATGGGTCATTAGTTAAGTATTCCTTTTGGGCTCTGTTAGGTAACGTTAGTCCCTTAAACTGGGATGACTGAAACAGGGAAGAGAAAGATAAGTTTTGCATTTATTACTGCATTTTCTCCTATAGAAAAATATAAAGAAATTTTAATAATTCATATGAACCACTGGCAGCTACTGTAAGTACAACAGAATGTATGCATATTATTAAATATATTAATTTGTATATTTTATATGATTATATGATTAAAATATTGTTTTTATCTATTTTATTCTTTGTAAGTACTAAAACATCCCTCAGCTTCATTAAAAATAAAGAAAAAATGAAAAAGAAAAGGAGCAAACAGAATCTGAAAGATGCTCCAGTCTGAGATCCTAGACAGCTTAAAAGTCATATCTAATTTTGTAGACAGCGCAAACTTTAGGTTAAACTCAAGTAATTGTTTCTGGGATCAGACCATAGCACCAGCTTTTGTGCATTGCTTGTATATTAGATGAGAAAAAGTTCACTGTGGCAGGATTGCCGGTGTTGACCTTTTAAGGGAGCAGTAAACAACTGTGGCTAGTATTTTTTGAGCCTTGTATAAGTGATGGGTAAGTTTGAGGTACTTACTTAAACTTTGTCTTTCATTTAATCATCATTACATGATATTGATGAAGAGACTATTGTTATCCTTACTGTATACATGGAGAACTAGAGACTCCAAGGACTTGTTTCCTAACTAAAAATTATTACATTCAAATCACCAGCCACACTATCTGACTCCAACCTTTGTGTTCAGTGCTAAGTTTTATTAACTTCTAAACATTGAAGGTGTCCAGAAATGAGAGAGTAATGAGTAATTTCAGAATTGGAAGCTAGAGAGTAGACACCTGCCTAAAGAATTTAATTAAACAATGAGGGTGGCAGCAGTGGTAACGAAGATAAATGTGCTGAGCAAGTAACACTCCTCTTTGGGCCAATTTCCACATCTGGGCTTCTGGGTTGCAACAGTGGATGCTGATTTAAAGAAAAATCACATAGATGCATGAATGTGAATCTTGGGATTGATTCTGGCAAATACTGATGGCCCCAATTTAAAAGAATTTCAGGATAATTGTTGTATTGTCCAAAATGGATCTTGTAGGCAAAGATTGATCATTTCAATTCAAAATTTCCAATCCACTTTTAGACTGCCCCAGTCCCAGTTTTTAAAGAGAAAAGAAAACAAAATAATAGCAAAGATAAAAGCAAAACAACACAAAACAAAAATGATACAAATTTTAAAGCAAGATGATAGAAAATTAACAAATTTTTTATATTACATATAGATATCTTCAATGAAGTTGCTCAGATAACCAGATGTAAGAATGCAACATTGATCAAACAATTCAAGAGAACACAAAATTAAAGAAAACATTAGAAATGATACAGAGTTTCAGTAATCAAGATGGTAGGAATTCAACAATGGTTGTTGTATTGCACATTGCGGTCTTCAAATTATGTGGTCAGATTACCAGAGAGGAGCATGCAAAATGGGTCAAAAGAAAAGATTTAAGCATTAACTGTTCCTTTCAATATCCAGTCACATTTTTATGATGAATATAACGTTGGATATAGCATATAAAAGAAACAGTGGTGTTCTGTGGGGAATTTTTTAGAAACAATATCCTCTCATTTAGAGGCTATTAAGGAAAGCATAAAGTATATGGTAAAAATTCATTGTTAGAGAAATTCACTAATTTAAAATGTATTTTATACTTTTAAAAGACAGTGACACACCTTCTGGGAATACTTCCTGGACAAAAAGAGACAAAAAAAAAGAAAAGTAATTAAATTTAGATAAAGGTTCTTCATAGCATATCAAATCTTCAAAATAAGGGCATCAAAAGACCCAAAACGAAAATCAGTTCAATTACTTTTTCTTGAATAGATAAGCAAGCCTCTTCAAATTATTTTTAATAAGGTGAGATAGAAACAAAATGTATCATTAAATAATTTTCATTCTCTAATAAATTCACAAATAGAATGCACTACATAATTCACCAAAAATAATATTTTTTTGTTTAAGTCAGTACAGTCAGTGATTTCTGACTATTTTCATTAACATTTTCTACTAGACTAAAATAAATGTGAGGTCATGTCCATCAGTGAGTAATTGAAAAAAATTTGAATCCAAAATTGTGGAAAACAATTTTAGTATTTGGACTGAAGTTACCTATGGTAGGCCACAAAAATATTTTTGAATGGATAGATAGATCCATTGACTCATTCATTATACAAACTACTTTAAAATCTTTGTTCTTGTGTACAAATGCCTTCTCATATTTAAATCTCATTTCCTTCATCTTATTGATAACCCAACATCAATGACTAGTAGTAGAATTACCAGTTTTCCAAATTTTAACTTCATGTAATATAAATTTCAGTAGAAGTAGAATAGAATTTACTTGACATTTTCATAATATTTTCCAAGAAACATTTATACCCCAGGGCCAATTTGGTTGGGAAAATTCACTAAGTTGTAGTGTGGTTATGAATGTGTAAAGGAGTGCTTAATCCATTAAAAGTCAGAACGAATAACTCACACCACGCAAAAGGATCACTACAGACTTGTTTTAAACGTTAGTTTCCTATAAGAGAATGGGATTATTTTAAATAGCCTGGAAATTTTAGTGTTGTTTTACATGTTTTCCTGATTTAATTTGAAGATACATTGAACCAGGACACAATGTTTATAGAATGATATTCACCCTGTGATGCTTTCAGATATTTGTGGCCTTTATAACCCATATTTATTTCAATGTATCTATTGTGATTTTAAAAAAACACAAAAAACCTGTCATGTGCTTGTCCTTAATAAAAAAGAATAAGCAATGTTTTCCAAACTCACTCTTAAGGGTAAACTCTTTGTAGTACTTTGCTAAAGGTCCTATAATAAAGAACCACAACTGAATTGCTTAAATAACAGAAAAGTGTTCCCTGAGAGACTGGAAGTCCATGATCCAGTTGTCAGTGGGTTGGTTTCTTCTGATGTCTGTGAAAATCTACTGTGTCTGTCACCTACGTCTTGGTAGTTTGCGGGCAGTCTGTGGCAACCTTTCAATAGAGAAGCATCTGCCCTCCTCTTCACATGGTGTCCTGCCCGTGTGTCTGTGTGCCCAGTCATTTTAAAATAAGGGATCAGTCCTATGGGGTAGGCTCATTCTAATGCCCCATTCCAAGCCACATTCTGATGTACTAAAATTTGGGTCTCCAACATACCTTTTTTGGAATGACACAATCCAACCCAAAACAGTCTTAATAAACTTTAAATATCTCAGGATATTGCAGCAAGAATGGTGCCTACCATATACCATCCACTTATTAAATCATTTGGACAATGCACTAAGGCAGGTGTCATCTCTGTCTCAACAAAGGAGGAATGTGAAGTTCGGAGAGATCAAGTAATTAGAGCAGCAGCACCTGAAGGTGCGGTTTCAGGCTGAAAATATTTACATTTTTACTCTATCTAGAATTTTGAAAATGCACCATATGTGGGCAGGTCTTTCCATGTGTTGTGATTTCAGTAGGATAATTCACTATTATATCTGTGTTACATACAAGTAAATAAGTGCCTGGCACAGAATGCACCTCAAGTAAATGTTTGTTGAATGAATTATTATGAAATGTTAACTGACTTATCTCCAAGGACTTTCCTTACTATAAGATGGAAGGAAGGTGTGTATTCTGATGCTTGCATATTAATGAAAACCTCTTTCATAGGTGACCTTTTCACTAAATGAAAAATGTCATTATGTACCATCATCAGATATGTTGAGAGGTGGACGGCCCTTTTTATTTGCTGTAAGACTCTAAATCACCAGCTCCTGCAAGAAAAAGTATATTTTGCACAGTATATTTTAAAGATATTCATACCGACACATCACATTTATGATGCAAATATCACCCTTAGTAGATATGTGGTCTGCACAGGCTAAAAACTCTAGCCAAAAGAAAACAGTTACAGCATACGGTCTTGTATTCATATACAAAAATATTACTGGGTGTATGGAACAGCTATCAGGTGTGTGCTCTTGATTTTAGCTGTGGTAATTTTCTTGGTAAGTGATGACCAGATTGGAAAAAATGCAAAACAATTTCAGACTAACCTTGAAGTTGGTAGAAATTACTGTGACTATAAGAAGCACAAAACATCTTCTAGTCTGAGCTCCAATATGATACTATTAGCCTAAAATATATTAATAACATGAAAAAACTCAAATCAATACCTGGTAGAGAAATTAGAAGAGAAATGCTTGAATAAAAGAGCTATTGATGATGTAAAGTTTTGCCATATGTCTGTGTAAATACTGTATAATAATGTTATAATGAAGTGCAGAATAATAAATGCATATGTGAGAGCTGGGATTATTTTTCCTGATAATCTCAGAGCATCTAATGTCTGATATTAGTTGCTTTTGCTCCTATACATTATACAGATGCAAAGTTACTAAAGTTGGTTCCCCATAAGATTCTTTCTTTTAAAAGGAAACAATATTCTTTATTTTATTTATTTATTTATTTATTTATTTATTTATTTATTTTGCGGTACTGGGGATCGAACTCAGGACCCTGCGCTTGCTAGGCAAGCGCTTATTCCACTGAGCTATATCCCCAGCCCGATTATTCTTTCTTTTAAGAAAATAATAAATGCCTGATGGCATGGACTGCTAGATTCGTCATTATTCTCCAAAGAAATACAACCAGGCAGAGATACATCTATCTACAGCTGTGTAACAGGAGGGATTGGCTTACACGGTTATATAGGCCCACAAGTTCCAGGATCTGCAGTCTTGAAATTCCGGTGATAAATTCAGCCCTAGTCCTAAATCCTGTAAACCAGGGGAATTGAAGGCAAAAATGAGATGGGATGCCCCAGGGAAATTACCTGGCCAGGGTTGCCCTCCTAGCTGGTGGGGACACTCTACTTTCACCAGTGGATTAGAACTCTCTCATCTCTGCTGGAAGGAATTGTTTCTACAACACCACAAAGTGCATGTGCCGTTTACATGTGCAGTATTGTAAAGATTACAAAAAATGTGGTCTACTCACTGTGTTTACCAGGTAAACAAGTGACTGGTAGTCGAAGGAGAAGAAGTCCAGAAAGAATGAAGTGTGAATAAATGAGAAGGAATGATACAGATGGCTCAAGTGGCCACTGGACTCAATTCTTATACACACGTTAGTGACAATGTGATTTGTCCCTGTCAGCTTTGTGTGGTCTCCGAAATTATTCCTTGTAATAAAATATCAAAGTCATCCAGTAACTTACTTTATTAATAAATAAATTATAGTAGTTCTTCCTCTATAGTACATCCATTTTGATAAATGTTACTGAGGCAGAGTAAGCGATGCAGTTAAGGCAGCTGGCTGGGGATTTTCACATGACCTGATACACCCATGGGAGTGTTTCCTGGTTGGAAACTCCTTCATTATGTAAATTGGCAAAGAAACATAAGGTTGAGAACTGCTGTTCTAGCTCTTTAGATCAAAGTTAATGTCCCTGAGTGCTCTACCTTCTGCTTGCTTTCCTCTTACTTTATGACCCTGCAGGGCTGATTGAGACGTTTCCTGTAAGATCAGCTGCTGCCGCTGCAATCTGTGGCTCCCTATTCTGAGTTCAGGGAGAATGTGAGTAACTCAGAAGCACCCAGCATTCCGGGGGTTGGCCACATTAACAGTCTGTGTATTCCATGGGGTGCAATTAGTCGCTGGTGGGCATCTCAATACTAGTAAGGGCCCCAAAGGTATTGCTTGGTAATTAAATGCATTTTCTGATGCCACAGAAATCCCTCATCACAATTTTTTCCATTGCTTCCTTAAATATGTATAAGAGATTTGCTGAATGATCCATTATGTGCACTTCACTGCTAGGTCCATCGGTACGCAGGGCCATTGTCATGCTCCCGCCCAGCCTGTGACCCAGAGACTCCTCCACCTCAGTAGAGCCTCTGTCACTTTGTCTATAGTACAGTATTCCTACTCTGATTCAAGTCATTGCTCTGCCTCCTACGTGACAAGCACTAGGTAAAGATACGTTGGGAGAATAAACTAATGATAGCGCCTAGGACATGTTAGGCAGTTTCTCTGCATTTGTTTACTTTACAGTTGCAGTAATTCCATAGATGGGGTACTCGTGTTTTTTCTTATTCTGAGGTTCATCAAACAGAGGTTAAGTGACATGGCCAGAGCTAGTTATTCAATTAATACCAAGAAAAGTCAAAGGTTTAACTTGACCAGATACCTATGGCATAAGTGAAGGTTCTAACTATGATGTTGTATTTAACTCATTCCTGCTGGGTGATACCGCGGTGGTACATGCATGACTGTCCTGCCCTCTGGGATGGTCCCATTCTGCCTGAGGGGACAGTGGTGCATGTACCACACTGGTTCACAGGTGCTTAGGAGTGTGCTTAGAAATCGCGGGCTTGTTGAGAACTTGTTAATCTTGTTCAGTCTTCTCTTTCATTGCAACCATGAGGAAATGAATGGAACCATTGCGCTGGAAGCAGAAGTATCCTTTCTACTCTTTTTATGTGGCCAGTTCCAGCCAATCAACCAAAACACAGCCCAGCTTCCCCTAGACATCTCCTAAGTCCTTCAGCCCACCCTGATTCTGTCACCCCAGACTTCACCATACTCATTTCCTGCACCAGTACTTTGGCTCCTATTCTATACCAGAAGATAACGTCTCTAGGATTGCTGCGTTCTATAATTTTAACTTAATAAATAAATGATGAGTAAATAATATTATCACAGTGCAGCTCTGAAGTATCCCAAGCTATATATTTTGGCTCCTCATTTACAAGTACCTTCGTGCACTTCTCTGTATAGTTTTTGCTATTCAGGCAGGTTTGAATTAAGATGAGTTGAGCTGAGGTTAGAATGAGTTAGCTCAGGCTGTGATGACTGCAGGAAGAGCTGTTAAGTTCAGGAAGGACTCTGCTTGCTGATTCCCACACAAGATGAACCAGGATGGGAGTGCAAGAGCGCTGTGTTTCCTGTGCTGTAAGAACGCAGGCCAGAATATAAATGGTCTTGGCTATGTTTTCTTCCACAGAGGAGCTATATGCCAGCTCTCTTACTTCTTTGTACTGTAACCTCGCAGAGACATCTGTGCCTATTTTGTAAGCTTTTGAAAACTGAACTTGGGAAGCAAGTCTATTGAGGAAAACTGTTCATTTCATTGCTGAAAACTGGTAGTGCCTAGATAACAAAGTACTCTGTAAATTATGACCGCAGCATCTGGAAAGGCATGCATGGCTAGGCCTAGGCTGAGGAGAGAAGAAGCAAGTCCCTGGATCCCTAAATCCAGATAGGAATACTACGGACATCTGCAGGTTTCTCTGAACGTGTTGTCACCTGCACATATTGCCCCCTAGTCAGCACCCTTAGGTCCCAAGGTGCTTGAGTCCCTCTCTCCTCTCTCCCCTCCCTACCTTGTCTTCTTCTCCCCTAAGGCTGTCCCCATTTTTTTCAGCCATACCCCACTGTCCTCTGTCTGTAACACTATCCAAAGGCAGTCCTCCACATTCTGAAGACTGCTGCTAAATCCACCTCATGGAGACATTACGGGTCATCACTGTGTGCCCAGGTAGAACATTCCCAGCCTTTCTTGTTCCATCATTCTGCTCAGAAGAAACAGGCAGATATTTACTTCTCACCACAGACAATGCCTCAAAGCCTGACTCTGACATGTTGCTATGCTAACATTTGTATTTACCCTCCCAAGACCCCACATTATCCCCACTCCTAACGGGAAAATGAGTGAAAGGAGAGAAGGAGAAGAAAAAAACTGCTCTCGTCCCACAAAAACCTTTATGAATGATGCGGATGAATAGAACCCATACCGTGGGCCCCGTACTGAACTCTTCATATGTAACATCTCAGTTACACAGCGTGACCCCCATATTCCACAGATGCACAGAGTGTCAGGTGGGGTAGGAAGGTGCTCATAACTCACTCTCCTCCTCCTTTGCCAGCTTGAACTCAGGTCCATTTCCTTTCTGTAGCCTCCATTGCAAAGAACGTCATTTCCCGGGCTCTCTTGAGTACACATGTATAGCTCAATCAGCTTCTGGATTCTGTTGGCAGAAATTGGAGGGTAGAAGGAAGGAAATGGACAGGCTAACTCGCCCTGCATCCACATCAACAGTGACTCTGGCAGAGGTCTCCCTTCTGTGGCGGCCGCTCCACCTGGATGGTCCCTCCCTCTGGGTTCCTGCACCTCCTAGTTCCTGCAAATTTCTGCCTCCTTTGGCTTCTCTAACCACTGGGGAAATATGGTTTTATCCATCCAGAAGTCACTACCCTTTCAGTTGCTTTGTTGTTTATTGTTTGGCTTGAAAACATTAACATTTTTCTGGGTAATAATTTCCTTACATTAAATCACTTCAGCATGAAATATTTGAAGTACATTAATTTCTTCTTCACTGGCATCTTTCGAAAGCACATGCCCCAGTTCACACAGCTAGGATATTGTAAACCTAGAACTCTAATCCATGCCTATCTAATTTCAAACTTAGGTTCTGAACTATTGGTCTTACCTCTTGGGACTCTGATTTAACATAAATAAAAACAATACTGAGTTTTATATCTAGATGTTTGAGTTTTACTATTAAATATTATGTCATATCAGTGAAATTCGATTGCAGCTCACACATAAAACCAGGAGGTGCAGACTTGAGTCATCTTTTTTTATCATGAAAAATCTACAGTTCCTTTCTTAAATTGTGTGGGTTGAAGTTTTTTTATTATTTTCTTTTTTGTTCTGAATGTGTGGCCTGAGTTGCAAAAGCATTAATGTCACCATGGAGTTTCATAGAAATGGAAGATTGCAGGTCTCATCAGCATGCATGTTTTAATAAGATCCCTAGGTGATGTGTAAGCACAGTAAAGTCTGCAAAGCACCAAACTAAATAATGGGATTTCAGTAAAATATCTAGCAAAGTGATGATACATAAAGCGGTGAGAAAATGGCACCATTGAGCTGTGAGTTTATATTTTCCCCAAATTTAATAGCCATTGAGTTGCAGATTTGAGCTGTGTCCCAAATCCTATTTGTTAGTACAACTTCAGAATGCATTTCCCCATGTAAGCTGTAGTGAATCTTTGTTAGTTTTATAGACTAATCCAGTAGAACTTGGATTATTTACGATATGATCAGTACGGGGCCAATTCCAAAGTGGAAGATGAGGCTCTTTATTTCTTCCACATCAGGGATATTCTAGGCACGTTTTGCTTGTCTGTTCATTTTTCTGTTAACACACCCAAAGTTGAAATTTAGGCACATGGTACTCGACTTATGATGTCTCTCTCACCACCTTTCCTAAGTATAGGTTTCCTTGAGGTCCCAGAGTGCTCCAAAATGAGGTAACAACTTGGCACTTCATCCAACTCCTTCATCCAACTCCCCTTCATCCAACTCCCCGCTGCCTTCATCCAACTCCCCACTTCTCAGCACAGGCCATTTTAGCAATGAGTTATTATGAAACTAACGGACTTTAATTCAAACTAATGAGTGGATATGTAGTCATTTAAATGCCCTCAGTGGAATTTTCAAATTTATACTGGAAATGTTGTTAGCTCACTTGCATTGCTAATTTGTGGAAATTCACCTACAGTAATGGGGGAATGCAGAACAAGTTCGAAAACAAAGACAGAACCGCGTGATTGGCCCAGCTCCCCTTGTGTGCACAGCCTTGCCGCCACCCCCATTCACTTCCTTTGATATTCAGGGCATTTTTTCATTTTTTTAAATCAATGGTTCCATGGGTGGGTGTTGCAAAGATTTCCTATTTTGAAAAATGATGTGACATTAAATTAGGATTTTCTATAACGTGAAAATTCTTTGGTTCCCTGGTATATTTGTAATTTATTGCTATGTAGCAATTACCACAAACTTAGCATCTTAAAACTAAGGACATTTCTTATCTCACAGTGTTTATGAATTAGTTGATGATTCTGACTTAGGATCACTCATAGAATTGGCAGTACAGCTGTTGGTGGAATCAGCAGACAACATAGTACTTGAGTATCTACTTTCAAGTTCACTCATATGATTCCTGGAAGATCCCAGTTTCTCACCCCATGGACATCTCCATAAACTTCCTGAGTATCTTAAGGCATGACAGTTGACTAATTTCTCCAGCTCTGCTGCATGATATGGCAGGTGGCTTCCTTTGGAGAACACATTGAAGAATTAACAGAGACTACGAGAAGTATACCAAGACAGAGGCCATGGCTTTTTATAAGCTAGTCTCAGAGGAGATGCCCCATCTTTTGTACAGTATTCTGTTTGCTGGGAGCAAGTCACCAAGTTCAACCCACCCTCAAAGCTAAGAGAAAATCAGTATTAAACAACAGATAGATTTATCTTTAAGCTAACACATCTACAGAGTAAGTGGCTCAGTGAACACCAGCCCCTTTTGTAAGGCTTGGTTTTGGGCTTCCATGGTACCTGTACCTCTGTGTATCATTATGGGAAGAGAACACTGTCACAGTAACCAGGTGCATAGTCATTCGTCTCAGGCCCTGCATTTACTAACAATGTGACATTAATAATTACCTCTTTATGGTTCTATTGGGGCATACTGCTTTAATTTCATTTTCTAGGAAGTAGAAATATTAATTCCTTTTCTACCTACATATTGGAATTTGGTGGTGCACTAAGAAAATGCTAATTTTGGAAATACTTTGGGATATGGCAACCCAACATCACTGCTGTGATTGATTTACTTTCTCTTCTATCTTTGGATCTTATTTCTTATTTAAAGATAAATAATATTCAATAAATTCACCATTTTCTCCTCTGGGTTAGTCGCTACTCTTTTGAGGTTCACCAAATATAACTTTTCTCCTTCACTGTATTTCAAAACTCCTAATTTCCACAACTTAGTCTGCAAGACATCTTACACTGAAAACCCACTAAAGACTGTGGCTATGGCCCCAAGACCTACTGTCCCCCTTATCCTTGGAAGGTACACAATTCTCTTGGCTTTTCACACTCTGTAGAGAACAGATTATATCAACTCTTTATTCTCTTTCAAATCATACTGTTTTTTTCATAATCCAAATTAGCTGGATTCCAGTAATGAGATCTTTCACCCAACACCCAACTTCCCTTTGTAGGTTATTCCCGCAGCTTTACCAGGTTCTCTGGTTTGTCATGGAATAAATCTTCCACTTCTCACTGAGCATGCTCAGAGTCCTTTTTCAGTAAATGCCATCTCCAAATAATTGGATGCTTCCTGGTTCTTCACCTCCTCCACTAATCTACTTTCCCAAGCAGCCATACTCCTGAGATGAGGCCGAAAGAAGCACAGCCATGGAATAGAGGGACCCAAAACTTGACCCCTGTTCAATCCTCTTCATTTCTTAGCTGACCTTTACTGTGAGTCTCAACAATACAATGGGGCTCAAAATATCATATGAAAATGTTGTGCTGAAAATTTAGTGAGATAAAAAATAAAAGGGGCCAAGGAAAGCCCTTGGAACTGTAGTTGGTACAGACCAATTGCTTGGGCATCCACTTCCACTTCTGTGGAAGCTTTAAGTTTGCAAGGAAGACTGGCCTGCACCAGAATCTTCAGCGAGGCTTTTAAATGTTAGTGCTTAAAGCTCCCTGGAGAATCTTTGAGGGTGGAGTTATAGATGTGTTTTTTGTGTTCCCTAGGTGCTTCTCAAGAACAATAAAGTTTAAGAATAACTACTCTTAGGAAAAGGTCTTGTGACCATGAGCCCTGCTAAAAAAAAGTTTTATAAACAAGTAGCTTTTTTTTTTTTTTTTTCTGAGCAGAATTGTTCCAATGACAGTAAAGAATAGGCTTATAATGGTACAAACCATTTCACTGACTGAAGAGACATAATATGCTTGCAAGTAGGGGATGTGTTAGTCCCTGAGGGGCCATGTTTCCTGTCCAAGGTGGAGATTAATACAGTACACACATCTCTTTCCTTCTGGTTTTCTCTGGTGTCTCTTCCCTCTTCTTTCTCTTCTTCCCCTTCCTCTTTCTCTTTTTCCTTCTTTGCTTTTTTATTTAAGGAATATCTAAGCTAAACATATCCATGACTTTTCAATACCTCCTTTTACAGTGAATTTATTACCTCATTTACCACCTTATCTCAAAGTACTTTATGTATATTTTTATTGACTTTGGACCTGCACTACTCTTTCTATTTAAGCCTATTTGTCGTTGTTGTAAAAGGAATTTCTCTTTTTTTTTTTTTTGCGGTACTGGGGATCGAACTCAGGACCCTGCGCTTGCTAGGCAAGCGCTTATTCCACTGAGCTATATCCCCAGCCCCAAATTTCTCAAATTTATTGCTGTCACCAATATTATAAGAAGACACCGGCTGTAGTAAATGGATTCCTCTTTCTCAAACTCTTTATCCACATATTGCTGGTTCTAAACAGGATCACCCATGGCATCATGGAAGGGGATGCCAGGAGGTCAGTCTTAAGGATCCCTATGGATGTTTAAAAATATAAAGCATTCCGCTCATTTTTCCCTAAGTGATGCCGTTGTTTTACTCTCTCCATATCCTTTCTCACTGATGAGTTGGATTGTGCTTTTCCCAGCATACCAAGGAGCCCATCTTGTGAAGTCTGTTTTTCTACTCCATCTAACATTTTTAAGTCACCAATAACTGTCTGTTTTCTTCCTGCCCTTTGTACAGACTTTGTTAGCTTTTGCAGGTTAAAAAAGATCAGACTGAGGTATGTGTTTCCCTTGGACCTTTATTTCTGATTGATGTGCAGCGAGGGAGAAAATAGCTCTTTGAATATTAGTGGAAAAACCAAAAGCACAAAGGAAAGAGTCCAGGGAGCATTATTGAATAGAAGCAAGTCCAGTGCAGATTTTGCATTTTTCACGATGATAAGTTTGGTGTAACAGGTCATTGAACTACTGGAAGCAGGTCAGGATATGAAACTACAGATCAAGGTGAAGATCAAAATAGATTATAGATTTGGGGCCCCCAGGCCTATGTTGATAGTGGGCAGAGGAATGAGCCCAGAGCCCATAGAGGCATGACCAAAGTGCTAAGAGCTGAGAATCAAGTCATAAATTTCAGGGATTGTCAGAAAGAAGCAAAACACCCAGATTAGTATAACTAAATTAAGTGTTTCAGAAAAAATTATTGTCACCATCCTTTTCTCTCCTTACTGGTCTCTTGGGTGCCCATGATTGGCACATTTTAGGATTCAATAAGAATTAATTATGAAATACTTAAAATGGCATTTAAAAGTTGATTAGCATTTTTCATACATTGTTTTTACTTGAAAACTCTCTTACCTACAAGTATCAGCATGCATATATTTTATCTATGTGTTTGCACACATCATGACTTTGGTGTGGAGAGAGAGTCAGTGTGGACGTGGTGTCACTTTAGGCGAGTCTCTGCTTATGTAAGGAAGCAAATGGAGGTAGAGTTGTCACTGTGTTATTTAGAGCTCTTACTGGCTTCCTGAAACTGCCACAACTAATTGGGTGGTTTAAAATGACAGAAATGTATTATTTTACAGTTGTGGAGTCTTAAGATCCAAAATGAGATTATCCGCAGGGTACTATTTCTTCTGAAGGCTCCTGAGAAGAGCCTGTCCTGTTCTCAGCTTGTAGAAGCTGTTGGCAATTCTTGCTATTCCTCCACTGGCAGCTGTGTCATGTCAAACTCTGACTTTATCATCATAACACCTTCTTCTCCCCCATGTGTTATCACTGGTCTTCTAGGAACTCCAAGTCGCAGGACTTAGGGACCATTGTAATGCAGTTAATTACTTCAGCAAACACCTTTGTTCAAATGAAGGCCACGTTCTGAGATGTGGATGGAGGTGAAACTTTTGGATATTATATAAAGCACTCTAGAGGCCTTTATATGCCTTATGTACATAACATTTTGATAATATAATTAATGAACTTGTCTGTGTTGGTTTTAACCTGATTAACCCACATGACACATCTTTCCACTAAGATTTCCGTTCCCACAAACACATTTGGTCATTAGGTCTTGCACTGGACTCGACCATACTCTGTGTATTTGGGACATTGCATGAAAAACACAGATTCACTTTTCTCCTCTGAATAGAATGTTTTTCTGGTTGCATATCATCAAAGTATGCAGTGAGTGAAGGCAGAATTCTGAAACGTTTATGTCCTTCAGATGCCGTTAGCAGATGTGTATGATGGTGCATACAGGTGGACCAGGGTCTCACACCACGCTGTAACTGCTGCTTGTGAGAATCTGCCAAGTTTTTGTTCTATACATGCCAGAACCAACCAGAGATAATGTAAGTCAAGTTCTGCTCTTTCAACTGCAACAAATTTGAATTTAAATAACAGATGGCTTCAAATAGATTTCTGAGATCAGACCTATAAGAATAATTAGAAGGAATAATCTGGTTAACACTGATAAGATATTTGAAATGTAAATGGACTATTTTTAAATGAGAAGAAATTCATTTTTAAAATCTGACAACAGGTGAGACAATGGATCTTGGAAACTTTTAGCAGGTCATAAATTTTAAAGAAGAGTTGTACTTAAAACACTTTTTAATGACTTTGCATGGATCCAAATTTCCTTCACGGTGCTCTGAATAGGGAGGAAAACAGTGATTAAAATGTCATTTTGACTCATCAGTAAAGAAAAAATGGGAAAGGATGTAGCCTCCCTCTCAGATTCAGTTTCTGCAGAAGGATCATGAGTTCAAGGCTAGTCTGGACAGGTGGAGAAAAGGGAAAAAACAGAATAAAAGAGAATAAATGGAAGCAAAGCTTATAAATAAGGAAGGGAAGAGAAGTTGAAGGGATGGGAGGAAAAAAGAACCAGTATATCTCATGTACAGATGCAAACTCTGTATAAAGACTGTGATCATTATGTACATCTAAAACGTACCAATAAACTTAATTGATCAAAAATAAACATTATCCAAACAATTAGGAATGTAGCTCAGTGATAGAGCATTTTCATAGCTGTGTGAGGCAGGCCCTATGCTCAATATCTAGTCTCTCTCTGTCTCTCTCTCTCTCTCTCTGACACACACACATGCACATACACACACACAGCCCTCTGTGTGGCAGATAGTGCTGCCATGTTGGAGGACATTTAAGGGAAACATATGAAATAGCGTTAAAGTGTTAAAGTGAGGGTCATGTAAAACACAAAGGACCTAGATATGTGACATCTAACGGTGACAGATAAGAGTGAGGCTACCGGTCTAGGGAAATATAGAACATTATACCAAAAGGCAATGAGCTTTCTACACCACCATTCCTGTCTTTGCGTGAACACTAGTTATGTAAATCAAATTCTCCATGTTTTCTCAGAAATATTCTATAGGTGCTTAAAACTCAACATGTCTGACATGCAACTTTTGATCTTCCAGCCTATGGCTGTTTTGTCTCTTGGTACCTTGTTGTTTTGCATGGTAGCACCAATTCATCCAAACCTAGCCTCATAACAGATCTCGAAAGCTTCCGTTCTTACTTCCAAACAAGGTATCATTTCCCCTCACTATGCCTTGTTATTTCTCTTACCTATTTTCCTTTTGTCCATCCTTACTTCAGAACCATATGTAGATCCACTACATGTATTCAAGAAATCACTGTTTATGGTTTCTTGTTCACTCGAGTTGGATGCTCTCCACCCTGATGCATGGGTGTGAACTGGTCATGTGACTATTTAAATCTATTTAATTTCTTGATATTTCCTAGTTTTCTTTTTCAGCTGCCAGTGATAGCTTTCCCACATCCTACATTTGAACTAAAATATTCTATCTGCTATTCTACAAATGAGAAATATGTGTTACTACTTCTATATTGAATCATATGATTTTCTCAGAATGACTTTTCTTCTTGTTCTTACTATGGATTCTTAGCAATATTGAGGTGAACAAATAAATTGGATAGCACTGAGCCACCATAGTGTTATTTGACCAAAGTCAACTATTCATGTGGCTCTGATGATCCAGTAGACAACTGTGCTTTATCTGTCTGTCTATCAGTAGAAGAACGTCTGTGTGGATGCTCCTGAGAAGAAAGGACTTCCTTCCTGCTAGAATAGCTCAGGGGGCTCAAAGCACACTCTAAATGTTTATAGCTTCTTGCTCCCAACAAAGCTCCTTTGAGTTCTTGCGCTTTCCTGTGGGAGCTTTCTAACTCTCCTCTTTGTTCCACACTTCTGCATACTTCCGAAACAATCCTGTTCTGTTTGCTGGTCAGATTTTTTTTTTTTAATCAAGTATAACCTGCTAAATGATAAGGTAAAATATGAATAGCAGAACCATAGACAGAGTTTAGAATTGTGATGTTTGATCTGGGCCATGAAAAATTAAGCTGTCCTTAGAGAAATGGGTACTATAGTAACCGGCATTAACGTGTCTTCCTTCGGGTAAGAGTTATTGGATGGTTGGTTGGTATATGGAAGAATTTTCATTCATGTTATTTGCAAATATTTACAATAAGCCTTTATTGTATATAGCAGAAATTATATCCGTTGTCTATCAGATTTTCATTTTGGCATCTTCCTTAGTAAGAAAACTGATTTTATTTGGAGTGATGATGTATTTAAAAAAATAAAATTTTTCCAGACTTCCATATAACAGGGTATTGCTATGTTTTTAGCTTTTGTTAAGGGCATCTAGGTGACAGTGTGGTGAATGAAATGTCTTTCTAAATAAAAATGTAAACTTTCACAAACAGAGAGCATTTGGCTTCTTCCCTCATGTTTCTGCCTAGGGGCAATGGAGCTCTCTTGAAACCCAGGGAAAGATGTACATACCCATCAACAGGTGGATAGATAGAGAAAAGGTGTCATTTATATGCAATGGAGTGTTACTCTGTCATAAAGAAGGGTAAACTTGAGCAATTTGTAGGAAAATACAAGCCCCTTAGGACTATCATGTTAAGTGAAATAAATGAGAAACACTATCTTAAATAGCATGATTTTTCTTATATGAGAAACCTAAAATATAAATTAATTAAAGAGCAAAATGAAAGATAATAGGAAAGAGACAGATAGATCTTTCTTTAATAAAAGGAAAGGGGACGAGGAGATGGGGCATCAGAGAGGGAGAGGTGGGAAAGGGAAATAGAATTATGCTGTATTATATATGTGCACTAACACCCTATGATGAGTGTGGTTATGGTGCACTGCAAACAAGACAAATTAAATAAGCTTTCTATCAAGACCAGTAGGGCCGAAAAGTAGAAAGTGAAGGTGGTTGGGTCTGTGGTGATGCCACGGGTCCAGTCATGAGCTGCATGCCTCTTGATTTCTTATTACATGAGACAAAAAACAGTGAGGTAAACATATGGAGATTGGTTTTGTCATCTTGCTACGTGTGGCCAAATACAAGGTTAATGTTACTGTACTGAGCGTAGATAACTTGTTTACATAAGCATCTCAGTGAATAATGGGAAACTCTGGATTCAAAAGAATCTGCCTCACAGATGGCTAGATTTGTTGTTTCACGGTCTTAACCAACAGCAAGATAGTTTATTTGAAATCAGATGCATTCACTGTTTGAAGATGAAAATTCTCTGCCTTTCTGACATAATAACTTGGAGCTTCCTAGAAGCCTTTCTGTTTTTCCTCTAAGGAATAAAACTGGTTTTCTATGCTGTTAAATTTCATGAAGTAATATTAACATTCTGTTGCGTTCTGAGGGTTCTCTATATGCACTATAACTATAAAACCATGAATCTTTTAAACCAATCTAGTAAAATTCAGAGCCATAGGAGCATATGTATTCAAAGCTGTCACTTCCAGAGAATGCATTCTTCCTTCTGCTCTGCTTTTTCACCTGAATAAACCTTGTTTGGCAAGTGATTGTACAGTGGGACCCATGAGCTGCACAGGAAACAAGTCTGATGATTTCATTTAAAAGAGAAAATAGAATAACCCTGGGAAGCTCACCTAAACTGCTTCGATAGGGTCTTCTCAACATTTCCCTTTTCCCTATTTGGGTTTTATATTGAATATTCTTTTAATACTTTGCCTATATTTTTGTCCAGTGTTAAATTTGCTTATATATTGTATCGTTTTTCTCATTGGTTTGTGGGTTCCAACAGAGCATCACAGAGTCAAGTAAGAATAAATATCAGTGTAGCCTTTCAAATTACAGGATACTGAGGCTTAAGGAGGTTGATTTGACTTGCCCAGGTTTCCATGGATGGCAAGAGTGAAGTTTCTCCTGATTGCAATGTTTCATTTCATCTTACTTTGCAGTCCACACAGAAGCCAAGGACAGAGGCATATGCAGAGGTAAATGTCAACTGTTCCTTAAATTTGGTTTTCAAGTGGACAGGTTGGTATCATGACACATACCTTTAGTTTTAGATACTTAGGAGACTAAGGCAGAATGATTATTTGATCCCAGGAGTTTGAGACTAAACTGGCAAACATAGTGAAAAGACCCCTTCAGAAGAGGGAGAACATCAAATTTTAGGGAATTCTTTTGGAGAATGAGAATTTTATGCCCTGATTGGTGGAATGAAAATGGTTACAAAAACTTTGGGAAAAATAAATTAATAATTAGTAAAGATGAATACATCAATTCTCACAATCTCTAAGTTCTGTTCTTAGGCAAACACTCCAGAGAATTTAGTCCATGTGTGCACAAAGAGACACATGAATGAGATATGAGGATGTTTATAGCTAAAGCAATTCTGGTCACAAGATATTAGCTATCTCCTAAATATGTATCAAGAGGAAATAGAGAAAATATTTGTGGTTTACTTAAAAATGCAATATCCCACAATGTAAATGTTGACATACAACTCATAGGTCAATATGGAAGAGCTCAACAAATATGATATTGAGAGAATGTAACAAATTGCTAAATAATACATATAATACCATTTATGTAAATATATGAGCAGCTGTATATATTACTTAGCACAACATACATTTTCAGAAAAGTATAAATATATGCATGGAGCAGTCATGATGGAATTCAGGTACTAGGGACAAGGAAAAAGTAAGCGGCCAGGAGATAGATGTGATTAAGCAGTTGTAAAAGGCTCCAGAGAATTAATAAGCATTACTTTAAAACTCTGTTATTGGTACATTCATGCTAGTCACATTGCTTTTTATTCCTTTTACTCTACACTGAGTGTTTTATAGCAGGGTTGAAACTTAATATTAGAAATTGGATATGCTGCTAGTTTTGAGGGCAATTCCAATGGGAAATAGTAAAGTATGCACTGGGCAATGTTGTCCTAATGGAGACAAAAATGTAATCAGTGAGGTGACTGTTTTGAAAGTAATGGTAGTTAGGGCTGGGGATATAGCTCAGTGGAATAAACGCCTGCCTAGCAAGCGCAGGGTCCTGAGTTCAATCCCCAGTACCGCCAAAAAAAAAAAAAAAAGTAATGGTAGTTAGATTCATCTTTTTTAAGACGTTTGGTAAGGTAATCTTTCTGGTTCTGTTGTAGTGATGTTCACCTTATGGCCAGTTACCTCTGAATGAAATGACTACCATTGCACAATATGGCCAAGGCAGTATAAAGAAACGCAAGAACCATAAAACAAAAGAGCCATAGGCAGAGTGACAACTTGTAAACTGCATGTTTCGCCTACAGTAGGGGAGTATCCGAATAGTTTTCTTCATTACTCTGTTGTGACTATCGCTGGCCTCCCGTGGAATGTACTGCCCAGAAAATGCTGAGGGCAGGGAAGATGATTCATGGATTGTGGTTTTTGTTTTGCTTGTAAGTTGTTCAGTTGCAAGGGGTATTATGAGCTTCTCAAGGTAGAAGGCAGTTAAGAGCACATCTGCTTCCTGCCTCTGGTTCACAACTGGAGATAACGAAATGCCACAAATTAGAGCTCACTCTCAAGGTCACAAAGGGGTTTAGGGAAAAAGAGGGTAGAGACAACACCTGATATGCTTTGCCTGCTTAGTTGTGTGAGGTGACTGTTCGGTGGCAACTGGTGGTCTAAAATCAGAACTGTACGCTCTTCATCAGTAAGTTGGCCTGGAGTCTTTCGAGGCAGATAGCTCACTCATGTCCTATAAGAAAGAAGGTTCTCTTAGGAATCGCCCCAAGAGAAATAAAAACACACGTCTGGAAAAATGATTTGTGTGTAGCTATTAGCATTATTTGTAATAATTTAAAAAATGGAACCAGTTCAAATATTCATCAACCAGTGAATGGATCACATAGTTATGTATCTGAATAGGATGGAATATATTGTCCCAATATTCCTGATGCTATTACAGAACAGACTGATATATGCTGCTGCAGAGTCAAAGCTCAATATTATGTAATGGGGAAGAGCCAAAATTTAAGTGGCTACACACTATAAAATATAATCTATATGGAATATCCAGCAAATCTATGAAGAAGGAAATTAGAGTACTGTTTGCCTGGAGCTGGCAGTATGAATAGAAGTGACTACGAATTGGCATGTGTGCTCTTTTGGGGGTGATAGAACTGTTCTAATGCTAAACTTGTGATAATTGTGCAACTTCTTAAATTTGCTAAAAGTCATTCAATTGTACAGTTAAATTGGTAGATTTATACTATGTAAATTACATCTCAATAAGTTGTTTTGTAAAAACTGGAGAGAGGGAAAAATTAGTCCTTAAAAGACAAGATTACTTATTGCCATCCACCTCGTTAAGGAAGTATCTTTCACTTAATACTACTACCCTGAAGATACACAGTATCAGAAACTCATGCCTCTCAGCACACTACATACTCTGGTATAAGGAAATCTTTTTTATTTTTATTTTTATTTTTTTTGAGATCTTAATTAATAGTGGGCAAAGCTTTTGTGCCTTTTCCTTCTTCATTAGAAGCCTATGAGATAGGCATTATTATTAACCATATTTTAATAACAAGGAAATTGTGTAATCCATTCCATGTCATACAAATTGAGCAAAGCTGTGGAGAGACTTGACCCCTTGATTTCCAGGACTCTGAGCCACCAAGGAACAATGTTTGTCACATGAAAGAAAGATGAGTTCTTATAAGTGTTTTTCTGTTTTGCTGTAGGCAGTAGGTAGGTAGATTAAGAGTTCTTTCTGTCACAGTTTTCAGATATCTAGGAAAATAATGCTTTTATTATTTCCTGTAATCTATTTCTAAAGTGATATGATAATTTAGTGACATAAAAATCCCCAATGCTTTTGGATTGAGTTATTAATGAACAGCAGACCATTGCCTGTTGGCCACAAGCCACAAGCTTTATCATTAAAGCCATCCATTCTCTCTCTTTAACACATCTTTAATTTACTGTGGCAGGTTTATGCTGTAGATTTTATCAGTGGAGTTCTTGTGCTTTGTCTTCAGAAAGAGAATACCAGTATGCATTGTCACGGCTTCTTTTTTTCCTTGATTTTTTTTCTTTTTAATTTACCTGGTAGGAAAAGAAAACTAAGATGAAATGTCAGCCAGAGGTAGAAACTATTTTTAAATTAAACAATCGCTTTGATGGTGCCGAGTGGGAAAAAGCAAAGCTTTGGAATTATACTTGGGAACTTACCTTGGAATCAAAAAGTGATGCTAACCCTGGCTTCTGCCTAGTGGTTAAATGGCAATAATACTACCTGCCTTGCTGTGCTACTGCAAATAGTAAAGTCCTATGAATGTATAGAGAAGATGCTAAACCAAGGCCTGACGAGGTTATAGTCACTTTATATTTTATTTGTTAGTCAGCCCATATTTTTATGTTTTGTTCTTTACTGGTTCCTGGGGAGAGAATAACATAGAAGGCTGTCCAAAAATTTTTCTGTTAAGTTGTTTGTATTTTAAGGAGAAGACCAGTGAGATTCCAATAAAGAGCAGTTTTATTAGAGAAAAATTACCAATTTACTAAGAAGCAATTAAAATTGTCTTAGTCTCTTTGCTGGGTCAAAATATCTGACATCTACAACTTAGAGGAAAGTGTGGCTCACAGATTTAGAGGATTCAGTCATAGTTGGCTGGTCCCAGTGCAGCAAGGGCATTGTGGAAGGGTCTGACAGAGGAAGGTGCTCCCACCATGGTGACCAGGAAGCAGAGCATGAAGGGAGGAGCCTGATAGGAAGATGCACCCTTCCAGGCGAGCAGTCTCTAACAGCAAACTGAGCTGCTGCACTCACTCGTGGATGGACCTCTGATGGGTGTGTCACCCATGATCCAGTCACCTTCCAATAGCCCTAGTTCTGAGAGCTTGGGGGGAGGGGGCAATCTAGATCTAAACCATGACAAACATAATGAGAAAAATTGAAATGTTATGTATTTTATGGCTCAGGGGAACATCAATTTAAATAACATGACCAGAGAAGTTCTCCCTAAGATGATAATATATGAACAGAAAGCAGAGGGCTCAGGAGGAAGTAACTATGCAGAGTGAGGGGAAATAACATTTCAGGAGGAAGATCTTGTACAAAGGCTCTAAGCAGGCAGAACTTAGTATGTCTCAGGAGCTCTGAGAAATCATTGAGATTTTAACAGTGTTAAAATTATTAGAGGCACAGGAAATGCTGATGAACCATGAAAATCTGGAATTTTATTCTAAATAAAATGGAGTTACTGAATGGCTTCAAGGAGTAAGGTGACAGTGTTCATCATAAAATTCTTTTTGAGTTGGAAGGAGACAAAGTAAAAATGAGGACACATAAGAAGTGGCTTCAATAGGAAACACAAGGAGAAATGGGAAATTTTACTAATGCACCATATTACAGGAAACAAAAAAAATTTAAATTATCTTAGATGAAGGTGCAGCAGAGCTTGCTAAGGGTTGTAGGAGAATGGAAAGAGCAATGGCAGATGCAAGGCCATGTCAGTGTTCCTGTGGCTGCATGCTGATGGCAAATGTGCTTGATGGTAGAGCTGAGAATTCAATTTGGGCCATATCATATTTGGGATATCTCCGAGGTGTTCCAGGGGAAATGGCACATGCTGAGTTGGAGAAGCAACTTGGTATACTGAGATTTCTGAGCCAGCAATAAAAAGCAGAAATTATTCCTATAAATTGGTAAACATAAAATGGCTATAGGCAAATGCCAGGGGAAGTTACATTCTCCCAACAAAAAACAATCAGAATCCTTGCATCCATAGCCCTATAATATACCATAGTAACTCAGAGTGTCCAGTATGTTTGCTAGCAACAGAAGGATTACTATAAATTCTCAGTGCATCTCTAAATATGCTATATTTTAGGGAATGAGATAAGTAGACTTTCATGTAAGCATAATATTCTATCTTTCTTTGAATAAATTGTCCTGAAAACTTTCAAGATCCTTGAAATCACTTGGTTTGGACTTTCTCCTGAGTAACGTTAAACTACAGGTTATTTATATTTTTCTAAATCTTGTACATGTGCGTGCTTTTAGTATCTTACTTTTACGGATTGAGATGCTACTGAGTGTGGTACATTGTTTCAAGTACTGGGGAGGCAAACATCATCTTTTCTTACAGAATGACTTTAACTGAGAGGAAACACATATATAAACAAATAATTATTATGAAATGTGGCATTTGCCATATTCCAGGGTGATGCTAAACAGAAGACACTAATAACCCTCTAAAGGTTAAAAGAAAATTCATAAAAAGTCTGATGCTTAAGTTGACTTAGGAAGATGAACAGAGATTGCTTGTTAATCAAGTTAGGGAACACTATTCCAGGGAGGAGATATGTGTGAGATTGAGAAATGAAATAGTGTGAGAAAGCTCATGTAGCTAAATTCAATGATGCAAGTAGTATTTAGAAAATGTCCTAGCACATAATAAGCACTCAACAAGTATCTGCTGACTGAATGAATGAATGAATGGATTCCAATAATCTGGATGTTATTTATTCAGTACAATTTTGGGGGCTCCAACTTGTAAGCAAAGCAAATAAATTCCTTAGTCAGATTTTATGCCATCAGTATGAAGCCCAACATATATATAATTGTATATGAAATTTTTAGAGACAATGTCAAGAGCTGTTTGTGTATTTAGGAAGAGAATTGCACAGTGGGGAGAGGGAAGAAATATGACAGAGGGCATTAGCTGTACAGCAGAACCCATGAAATACTGGCTCTGGGCAAAAAATGTACCCTCTGTATGGATTTAGCCTGAGAATGAAGAAATAGCTGAAAACTGACATCAAGTTCGATGATAGAAAGTCAAACTTAGAGAATCTATCAGCAGCAGATGAAGAGGATTAAGAATCTTACAAGGCGGGCTGGGGATATAGCTCAGTGGGCAAGCGCAAGGTCCTGAGTTCAATCCCCGGTACCAGAAAAAAAAAAAAAAGAATCTTACAAGGCAACCAGGGCTGATTATTAGAAATTCGGAAACAGAGAAGTCAGTAGAAGCATCTGACGCAGAAACAAATCAGGGATAAATACAATTTAATTTCAGTGCCTGATTTATGTTTGGCCTTAAAGGGACAGGCCTTAGCTTTTTTGAACTAGCCACTTTGTATCATGAAGATGCCAATGAGTCTTGCGTAAGTGATAGGCAAGGTGTGGATAAGAAAAGAACGAGGATTATTTTTTCAAAGAGCAACAAATGAAATCGAGAGATTGGTAAAGACACTGCTGAGGCTGGGGCTGAGAGATTCTTGTAAAATTCATTTTCAAATGGTAATCATTCACTTAAGGCAGGAGCGATCAAATTCAATGACAATGTTGATTTTACATGAATAGGAAGATATAAAAGTCATTATTGTTTAAGGACATCCCATTTGTGTTGAAATCCATTCGTGTGGAATTTATTATGAGATTTCAGTTAAATTTGTCTGAGATTAAATGTGAAATTATTCCTTATATTCTCTCTGAGAGAATTAATACATAAAGCTTTTCTTAACCTTGTAAACTGGCAAAATGAATGTCACCACTCATTTATCTAGTTGATTTCTCTATTAAAGTGGAGAGTGCAACTGTTTAATTCCTGGAATTCATATAAGCAGCATTCTGTAGCCATGAATCTTACTAACTACTGTTCTTTCAACTTTAATTTCACCATGTTTTCTTATAATCAGTGATTCAAAGGAAAACTTCCCAGCAGCATTCCTGAGATTTAAAGACTTATTCAGATTCACAGATTTCTTGAAGTATGCATTATGATCAGTTTATATACTTCTGAAATTGTAAATTTTTTAAAAAATGTGTGTCACTCCCTAGCTTTATGGGAATCAAATAGTTCATGATGCTTCTGTGGCAATTCTGATTAGTTTCCAAATAGTGGATGTGCTCTTAAACACTATGGAGCGCCTAATGGATGCTTTGTGAAATTTTAATATCAGTCCTTGTACACTTACGTATACTAGTTAGCCATAGAGGTTTGCTTCAGGTTATGTAGTCTGAATGTGTTACTTTTAATGAATTTGCTTCCAGTGAAAAAGAAAATCTTATTGGGATTTTCAAGACCATACTTGAGGAGGCCTTGAATTTATCTCTGTATTTATAGACATTCTAGCAGGCCTGAAAATATGTGGATCTGAAATTTTTTAGGTTGTATTTGTATCAGTTTCCATATAAATTTTAGTAATTTTGCCAGTAATACTTCCTTATCAGAATTATTGCAATCTGTCACACTCCATAACTTCTGCATCTACATAACCTTATTTCTTCTAGTTGGAGGCTATTCCTTACTGGCCTGGAAAACTCTTACCCATTTCTTAAGGTTCCGCTTGATTCTCATCTCCTTTGGGAATCTCTCTTGTAAACCTTCAGGTCTTTTATAAAGAGAATTAAACATTTCTTCTTCTACATCCCATAGCACCATATCAGTCAGCTACCTTTATTTAAAGGGCTCATCAGGTTATTATTCTGGGACTATGTTTTTGAAAGTTTTTCTTCTGTGCTAGACTAGAGTTCGGAGAACATTTTTTTCTTTTATACTGATGCCTAAAACAAACTCTGTTGCATAATAGGCATTTCATAGATATAGTTGAGTGTGATCTATTGGAAAGAAAATCATAAGTGGCTATTTAAACCTTGATTTACTTACTTGTTTGCTGAGACAGGGTCTCTCTAGTAGTTCAGGCTGGCCTTGAGTTAACTCACAGCCATCCTCCTGCCTAACTTCCTGAGTGCTGGGATTACTGGTGTGCACCCCCACTCCCAGGGATGTACTTACTTTCTTATGCATTTATATAGTGCCTACCAATGGAATTGTAAGTTTGTAAGTATAAGAGCTGCATCACCTATTTCTCAGTTTCCTCATAGGAGTAGATGAAGCCATGCTTCTTATATTATAAGGAATCAAATACCATATATTGATCATTAGTGTTTTTTTATCAGGCAGAATGACCTCATATAAGACATGGCAGTGGTTGTGTAACTTGTTTTATATAAGTTCATCATTTACTGAGACTATCCAGGTGTTACTCCCATCTTCTGCTTTGGTGAGACTGAGGCAACCTCATATTTAGTTGTGATAATTTAAGTGTCAAAGAAAGCAAAAATACTTTGGTTCTCAGGAGACGCCATTTCCTGATGTGACCATAATCATCTCATACATAATCAATAACTGATGAGAGTGCCAACGCTTCATCAGTTTATATCCAAAAGTCATTGGAGATTCTTTCTTGATGTCAGTTATAACACTACTTTCCTTCAGTTCAACTCACATATTGAGTGCCATGTGTGCTATGTACGGAGTCAGTTGTTAAGCATCAGGAATAATAGATATACTTTGATGATAAGCAGACTAAAATCCTATTCATTCTTGTCTCATTTTAGGACAAATTAACTAACTTCTTCAGCCTCAGATTTCTAGTCTGTGAAGTCTGTGAAAAGGTTATGAATCTCAACCTGATGGGCTTGATGCTGTATTTGGCATCTCCTCGCATCTCAACAAACATTCCCCTGCTGATTTATCTCAAAGAAGCGCTCTTTCCAATGCACTTCCATGCCTTCAGAAAAAGGAAGTGTGAGGGGTGTATCATGAAAGCAAGCACCAACAACAAAGAAATGAAAGGGCCAGAGATCGTTTTCCAGATAGCATTGCTTTAATAGCATTATTATGTGTTAGATGTTTAAAGAAGGATATGTGCCAGGACACTACGGTACTTCAGCTGCAATTACAGTAACTCTTATGTGTGGCAACCTTGCCAAAGGTTGGCAAGGTGCCTGCATGCGGGCCCTGGGTTTAATAGCGGTAATGGCTTCATGTGGTCACTTCAACTCGCCATTACTGCCTCTTTCTGATTTAGTGGTGGCTCGTTCCCTAAGGAGGGGTGACACTGCCATCCCTTGCCTGGCTCAGGTTCCTGGAGAGGTGTCCACTCTGGCGAAGTACTGCGGAAGTGTATCCTTGCATTTTCTGTCAAGTAGAGGAGGACAACACAGTGTTCCTCCTCCTTTCTTTTGCCTTCCTCTCTCACTCTCTTCTTTCTTTCATTCTTTTATCATTTTGTTCATTCTTTCTAATATTCCCTTTTTCTTTATTCCTGTCGTCTTTTGTAGTAGCTTCTTTCACCCACACCTACTACAGAGGCCTTATGAAAAGATACCTCATGTTCTATGGAATCAATTTTTAATATCACCAGTGAACATTTATGTATTAAAACATAACAGCCATGTCTTTCACCTTCTCCAGAAAAAAATCTATCTTGCTAATGTATTTTATATGCTAAATAATGAAATTTGAAAAATTTCCCTTCTTTTCTTCATCCTTTCTTTCCTTCCTTCTAGTTCATGCTTCTTCATCCCCTCCCTCCTCCCTTCTTTCTTCTCCTTCTCCTCTTCCTCATACTCTTTCCTGTTTCTTCTTCTCCCCTTTGTCTCCCTCTTTCTCCCCTTCTTCCTCCTCCTCC
This sequence comes from Dinomys branickii, assembly GCA_004027595.1. NCBI lineage: Eukaryota > Metazoa > Chordata > Mammalia > Rodentia > Dinomyidae > Dinomys > Dinomys branickii. The sequence goes on from PVLD010000662.1 coordinate 219,653, forward strand.
TCTTTTTCCCCTGTGGTGTTGCTATTCATATAGTGAATCCCCTTGTCCAAAATCCTCTTGGAACTCTCTCAAGCTGAACATTTTATTTCCACCACTTTGTCCTGTAGCACACGCTGAAATCTTCTCCATTATCTCTACTTGCATGCAACCCGTATTTGTAGATTCTTACCATAGCTCCAGGTTGTCACTTGGCCAAGTACGGGGTATTTATCTCCTTTAATCTGACTTCATAAATTAAACCTTTCTATTCCCTGATCATTTTTTAAAATCACTCTCTAAATATTTTTCAATTTATCAGTGTCTTGCTGAAACAGAAGCTCCTGAGACAGAATGCAGGGATTCAAGGATGAAACCTTGCTAGCTGTATTTTGCCACTTTTATAACTGAACAAAAATTTTATCACAAGTAAGTATAGTGTGGTTCTTTATCTTCCAGTTCATTGATTTGTAAATTCATGCACAGTAACCTTACTAACTTCTTTGGAGGTTGATGAAAAATGCATTTTTTTCAGGGAGTCAAAGAATCCTGTGTATAAACACAGATTCACTATTAGTTGAGACATTAATATTTATATTCTTTATGACAAACGTTTTTCCTGTCTGACACATAATTAATAATGCCAAAACCAACAGGGCCTAGACTAGGCTAAGGCCACTGAAATTCACAAGGAAATTTGGAAAAAGCCCCTCCTTGTATTTCCCATGACAGGGGTCTCCCTAAAATAATAATGATACTAAAGTTCTCTGAAAATGTGAAGACATGGACAAATGAAAGACCTTGTCATTGTTTCTCACAAGTTCAAGTCAATGTAACTTGGAGCTCCCCTATGTTAGATCCTTTTCTGTGTCTTCTGCTAATGCCAATATCCCGGTGGCTCGATCTGCCTATCCCGTCTCTGCACGGAGACACAGACCTTAATGTTTGCCTATCCTGCCATCAAAGTTCAGTCACTTAGATTGTCTTCCACTCAGAACTCTGTCTGCTTTCTTGAAGATAATATGTTTATCAGGTGAGATCTGCTGTAGCATTCGTAAGTGTGTAATCCATTTCTGATAACAAATTTGCTACTTGGTTAAAATTCTCTGAAGACATGGTATATTATACTCCATGTGCTGTGGTTCATGTTTCAGGCAACTAACTTTTTCAACCATTAAGTACTGTTTGAGAAATACTCTTTTATTGTGACCAAAAATGTACACAAAAACAAACATACCTGGAAAGAGGATTTCATAAAGTAATCCTTTTTTCTTTCTTACCTGTTCTCTACTCTGTTGCATTCTGTGCTAACCAGGAGCCCATGAAGATGATGTTCTGCCCACTAATGTGACAGAGCTGATTTTGTAATAAAAGATACTGTAAATATTTGTATTTTATTGAAAGCTCATCTGACTAGTGTGCAAAAGATTTTTAACTGTGTTCTGTGTGCAAATGTATGTATAAGTCTGTGTGCTTCTGTGTAGGGTGACCAAGAGACAATGCGGGCAAATTGACAATGGATAGGAGGAAATTCTTCTTGGTAGAGAGAGTACTATCTGGTATACATTAAAGTTTAACATGCTACCAGGCAAGTCAAGGATCAGGGGAATTTAACAAAGATGAAGTAGGATTAAACAAATGTAACAAGGGAACATCCAGGAAGGAGCATCATCCAGACACCCCAGGAGGCAATGGCATTAGAAAACATTTGCAACAAAAACAACAGTCTTCGTAATTCAGACATTTAGATATAAGGGGAAAACTAGTTTTAACTATCAGAGGTCAAATTCACAGCAGGGCTTTGGGAAAGTTTCACTTAAAGCTGCATTTTGAGTCTGTTGATTTATTCCTTTTTCAATCCCTTCTGGATGTAGATGGATGTGGATGTGGATGTGGATGTGGATGTGGATGTGGATGTGGATGTGGATGTGGATGTGGATGTGGATGTGGATGTGGATGTGGATGTGGATGTGGATGTGATGTGCCCACGTTCCTGCCATTGTAATGATCAGAGCCGGGAACAAAATCAGAATGAACAAAGAGCATCTGGTGCACCTCGGGAAGCAGACAGTCCTTGGTTTCCTTTACACCCATGTCTGACAGTTTTTTCTTGTTGCCTGTGAATTGAACAGGCCTTGACTACCCCATCAAAACTTGTACCTTCCTGAATGTATTTTAATATCCTTCCCTCATTTGTTTCATAAGTTTTTTCTTAAAACCGTCCTGATGTGTCATCAGCTTAGAGTTGTACCTTGTACTTCACAGTTGTGTACAGTGATTATCAATTTAGTAAAATTCCAGTTCTTTCTTTCTTTTTCTTTCTTTTTCTTCCTTCCTTCCTTCCTTCCTTCCTTCCTTCCTTCCTTTCTTTCTTTCTTTCTTCTTTCTTTCTTTCCTCCTTTTTTCCTTCCTTCCTTCCTTCCTTCCTTCCTTCCTTCCTTCCTTCTTTCCTTCCTTCCTTCCTGTCTTTCTTTCCCAGAAGAGAGTATTTTTTCTGCAGCTTGAGCATGGCTTATATGTAATTCCTTTTTAAATGATTTTTCATTGAATGACTCTTCATATGTCTGATGTCCAGGAAAAAGAAAACTCAGGAGGATTTTTACTAACCTTGTTGAATTATAGGATTAAACTCCTGGAGAGAAAAACAAGCTTCTCTGTATGCTCAGGCTCTTTAACAAATGAATCCCAAGTTCATGTGTAAGCTTGCAGGTACTAAGGAAAACTACAAAAGCAACAGTATTGTAGAAAGAAAGAAAAGAAAACAAGTAGAGTAGTGTGGCATTCTTTTTCATTATTTGGTGGTACAATGCTCACAAAGTACGCGCACACAGTGCATTAACTCTCCAAAAGTAGAAGAGTAAAAAACTGATAAAATATATAAAAATGACCTTTTCAAATCCCATTTCAAACTTTCAAAAGCAGGAGCTTAGATGAAGAGTGACTCTAAGATACCTTTTCCAAACAATAGAATTGGAGAGGTTCATCTTTACCCTGGGTAGCAAGAAATTAATTATGAAGGTTGCTCTGACTCACAGTGGTGCTGGGAACTTCTAATTATCCCAGGTAGTCTAAGCAAGGGTAATACATAATTGAATTCAATATTAACACAAAAGGCTTATTTTACCCCTGGATTTCAAATTCCTTCTCTGGGAAAGCTTTATATAAGCCAACGAGACAGGCTGATTTGCCTGTGTATCACGACGTCTGTCTTGCTTGCATGTCTACCATTTTGGGAAGCTGTCTATAGGAAGTGGACTAGTTAAAGTGTAAAAAGAACTCTAATGCTGTTCTGTTGAAAACTATTTGGATTTATTTTCATCGCAGTCTTGGTGAGATCACTCGGGAACCGCAGGCAGACTTCACGTACTCTCAGCTTTATAAAAGTAGAGGCAATCAGTCTTCCGAAAGAAACCTTGATCAGGAAGCCTTTTGGCTAGCCAAACATGGCAGCCCTGGCAAGTGAGAGAGAGGCAAGTGCTTGTGAAGCTCAGGCAGCTGTCAAAGTGCTCACAAATCCCCAGGGTGGTCAAGGCATCCACTACAAGAGACATCTAGTGTCTTCAGAGAAGCATGTTAATAAGGACATAGATCCAAAATTCCCATCCATTCTTACTGTGACTGCTACAGAAGTTTAGAAGGCTTTAGCTTCAGGGTGGAAGTCTGTGGGCTACAGCAGGCAGGGAAGGATAATATATAAATGACAGCTAAGATCAATTCCTGCAATAGAACTCCTAAATGTTCTAGCAAACCCAGCAACACTGGAGCCAGGGCATAACTCCTCTACATGACTGCTGAATGGTGAATGGTCCAAGGCTCCTTTGGGTGCAGAAGTTCTGGTGGGATCAGTACACACCTGCTTCCTGTAATTTACTAGCTACGGGCTGGGGATATAGCTCAGTGGAATAAGCGCTTGCCTAGCAAGCGCAGGGTCCTGAGTTCGATCCCCAGTACCGCAAAAAAAAAAAAAAAAAAATTACTAGCTACACTTGTCCCCTTATAATAGAATTGAATATTCTGTTATTTACTAGGGTGTTGAACTTATCTAATCATTAAAAAGAACTTGGTTCACAGGAATACATATTTTCCCCTTTGCTTTCCTCCTTGAGTTGTTGACTTTTTTCCCCAAAGGGCAAGAGAAAAGTGATTGCAAGTGCTTTTTGGGTACTGAATAGCTAATATATTTCTGTGATTTTTCACCAACTAATCAAAATAATTTACATGTCCATTAATCAAAATGTGTTGATTAACCTCATGGAAAACTTAAGTGTTTAAAATTATGAGAAAGGGGGTAGTTGGCATGTAAAATGAGAGTTTAAGCAAATACAAGATATTGTAAAAATTTGCATTTCTCCATTCCCTGACCAGATGCTAAATTTTCCTCTTGCTAATAATAAAATTGTCGTTGTGCAACAATTATGTACCATTTCCCCAGTATCTCTTGAATGTCTACTGAAGAAGTATGATGTCCAGAAGAAGCACATGAGTAAATGCCATTCCCTGTGAGAATACTAGGGCAGATTTGGGGGTACTCAAAGAAATGGACTGCATGAACCCTGACTCAACTGGTTATATCACATATGCCTATTTCCATAAACTTGGTTTAATCATTTAGGAGGCTAGGTATATTCATGATTGGTAAATTATTCAAAGAAAAGTAATCTCGATGTTCAATACAGTAATCACTTAATAGAAAAAGGAGAAAATCACAACTTTGTAGATTACTGATTGTATTAGAATGTTCTGGATTGGCTCAAAATCACTCTGGATTTTGCAGTTCAGTCATCCATGCTGTGTTAAAAGTCTGTGCTTGTTACCAAACTGGCTTATTATGGTTTGTGTCTAGATGTCCCCCCAAAGCCTCATACAGTCATGGAAAAATGAATGTAATCTGTGATCTATAGTATCAGAGTCCCGAACATGCTGCTCTTCACATTTCTCTAAATAGTCCTGTTTTATATCTTGCAGCGAAGGAAACTACCTGATTCACATGCAGTCCACTTCCAGAATGGGCAAATAGAGCACTGTGGTTTTTTCTAACCACTCTTTCCCTTATGTTGCCAGGAGTAGTTAGTGATCATTTTTCAGTGCAGAACCTCAAATCTTGCTGTCGAGCCTTGTTCATTCAGTAGCCAAGTACCCAGATCTATGCTGATCCTTCTTCCTTGATTGCATTTGAAAAACCCATAACATATATATTGTTCTTTAGCCTGCCATGGGACACATGGCACGCCACTTTGCAGAAACATAGACTGTGAGGCAGAGTTGTAAGATGCCTCGCCTCCTGATGTAAACGCTCTGTAGCATGCCTATTCATTTAGTGTGAGCAGGTCTTGGGAATATGATAGGACATCACTATAATAATTAGGGTACCATTTATGATGGAAGGGGTTTTGCAGATGTAACTGGGTGACTAATCAGTTGCCTGAGTGACTCAAAATACAGGCTAACCTGAGTGAGCCTGACCTAATCAGCTAAGCCCTGAAAAGTGATCAGAGAGGTCTGAAGCATGGAAGAGACTTTCCCACTAGCATTGAAGGCACAGCCATCCATACTGTGTCTGGGGTGCACAGCACCCAGAGCAACCTTTCAGACATAAAAGCGGCCTCTGATGAACAGCTAGTAAGAAAAAGACCTTAGACATACAGCAGGGATCTCAGAAGTCCCAGAACTTCAGTTCCAGCTTCTACTTTGATGTAAGCCTGAAGAAAGGACTCAAACAACCTATCTCAGGATCTTCATGCACAGAAACTCATCTGTGAAATAGTAACTGTATATTTTTCTAACTCATTCAGTCTGCAATGATTTGCTCTGCAGCAATAGAAAATTACTACACAATATTGTAGTCATGCACTGCATAAGGGCATGGAGTCACTGGCAGACCTCATGCAACGGCATTCCCAAAGAATAATAATGGAGAGGAAATCTTCCCCAACTCCTGGTGATGTTGTAGCCATGCTAATGTAGTGTTTGCAGTTGTGCTGGTATAAACAGACCTCAGTGCACTGCCAGTCATCTAAAAGTATAGCAATAAAATTCTATAGTACATAAGTGTATTTAGTGATAATAAATGACTGTTACTCGCATTTCTGTGTACTACACTGTACATTTTACCATTATATTATAGCATAATCCTTCTACTTCTAAGAAAAATAGTTCACTGGGAAACAGTATACTATGTCCTGCCATCAACAGACTCATACATCTTTTGATTACTGTATATCCTTACTGTACCAAGAGGCCACAGTGAAGCTGAATTTCCTGTGTGACCTTTATGCCATCTATGTTTATGTCAGTACATTCTATGATGATCACAAAATGGGAGAACTGCCCACATCACATTTCTTAGAATATATCTCCATCATTAAGCAATGCATGACTGTGCCAGGATTCTGAGAGGTATTGTTTTCTCGGTTCTGAAACTAGCAGATGATTTTTCATTTATTTTGATGAACCTAAAGAGTTTTAGTTTGCTTAAAGACTGCAATATGATAATTCTAACATAGCATGCCCCCGCTTATACATAAAACTCACCTTTAACACTGAAGTTGCTCTGATACCCACTGAGTTACATTTCCACTGCATTGAGGTTACTCTTTCTTTTCAGTATGGTCTTTGTAAAGGAATGCACTACCTGTAGTTTTCAAATAAAATATGTACCTTATTATTATTCAAAATTTGATTCTAGCATGATATTGTATGGTTATTATATTTGAAGTATTCTATCGAAGACCAAAGTTGTTAATAAGTGATTAGCATAGAGTTGTTAATAAGTATGCTACAATTTATCAGTAATATATATATATAATTATCAGGGGATTACTATGTCCTACTTTTCAAATTTTATATTTCTTGGATGTGCTGAAAGAATACACAGTTTTTATGCACTTTCACTATGAGGAAATATAGCATGGCAAATGTAATTAAGATCAATTTGTTGGAAGAAATAATATTACAAATTAAAAATCTATGTATCTGTATCATCTATATCTATCTATGTGTCTATGTATCTATTTTTCATTAGCAGGGCTAAAATCTGTAGAAACTGCCTTGGAGTGTTACAATACCATAAATAATCCTGTTTCAATTATTTGAGCCTTACATGAGTTCATAATAAATGAATTATACATTAGACAAATTTGTATCTTTTGTTACTTTTATAGTATCAATTTAGATAAGGATTAGCTCTCCCAGAGTGGGCAAAGCTCTATATGGCTGCTGTTTTGTTTTTTGCTAGATCTCGAATTGAAATACCTTCTTTATCTGAGTTAATGTCACACAAATATTTGCACCCACCAATTGCTATTTATTTCACTTTGTTTGGTTTTTGAGGTGTCTGCACATTACTATTGTCCCTACTTAAGGGGTTGTATTTGATGTTGAAAGAAGGATGCCCCAGAGACAGGTCGAGAGGGGAGATAAGATGTGTAGCAATGCCAAGAAGTATGGAATGGTTCACAGCCCCGTACGTTCATTCAAATTTGTATCTGTAGCTTACTTGTGACAGAAAGCTGTCATGAATCCAAGGGATGAATCATCAAAAAACTACTTAGTGAAAGACAATGAAAACTTGTGTTCTTTCACAAACCATTTAAATATTCCTCACTTAGAAAACCTTTCAAGAGAAGATTGAGAAATTCATGGAGACCCCTTTTATTCTTTTTTAAAAAATAGGTGTATTGGTACATTTTAGGTGTACATGATGATCAAATCATTGTAGGGAATTTTCACCTGTACATGATATAATGTGATTCTTTTTTTCGCCGTTGCCCTAAGCTCTCTTCAACCTCTCTTCCCCTCTGTATTTAAAAAAGTTTTGCTTCCATTTTTTCCTTCTTTTCTCATCATTTTTTCCTCCATTCCAATTAATTCTTAACCACGTTGACAGAGTAAATGTGTAACTCTCAGCTAGTTTTTGCAAAGCTGGAGGAGGCTGTGTCACTTACATGGGTGAGTTATGTGAGCAGATTAACGTAGTGTTTCTCACAGTGGGGTCCAAAGGGATCCTGTATTATAATGCATTGGGAAGAAAATAGAATGCATTGGAATGTTTGATAAAAATTGAAATTTATGGACTCTACTAAGAACTAAATCAGGGGGAAAGGTGTGAGGATTCAGTTTTGGAAAGAATACTAAGTAATTCAAATGAACACAAATGTTTGTGCACCACCGGTAGAGATTTTATTTCTTTATCTCAATCTCTATCTCTATCTATCATCTCTCTACCTATCTCCATTTCATCTCCATCATCGCCATGTCTATTGGCTGTCTATCTATATCTATCTGTCTATCTGGTTAATTCTGTCTTCTTTGTTGTCAATGCCAGGTACTGTTGCTATCATTTCCATGCGTCCTGTGTATCTTTACTCCTGTAAGGGTGCAATAAACTACAGCTTCTGTGTTTCGGAGTCACTCCTGTTCTTCCTCTGCGTCAGGCCCTATATTCATACTGCAGCTCACCTCAGTTATCCATCCTCATTGCAGTTTCATCTGTTTTTATCTGGTTGTAGTGTCAGTGCTTCTTCATGATGGGGGGTTTATGTAGTCATGGAACATAGACTGTGATGTATGTCATTCCCTCTTCATCCTCTGGGCAATTCCAGAATGAAAACTGTTGAAAAATTTCTCAAACACCAATACTCATAGGAGTTATTTCTATGCTATTTACTTTTTTTCCCCTGAAACAGGGATGCTTAGATCTATATGTTTTTCATAAGAACACTTTAAATGTTTTTCTGATATAAATTTATGAATCTTCCTACATTACTCTGTTGAAGATGGTGGCAAACTAATGAGCGTGTCCGGACAATGTGTTTTCTTAAGACCAGCTCAATTGAAGATGCTCTACGTCTGTAGCCACTTCTTTTCAACTAGGAATAGAAGCAACGTTTAACTCACTGAGTTGTAGAAATATATGGAGATAATTCACATCAACCAATTAGAGCAGCATTTAGTGTGTATGAAGGTTCAATAAATACCAACACTAAACAATTACCACTTATTGAGCATTTATAGGATGGTCTTTGAGTGTTTTGCATGAACCATCTCAGAGATTTGCTCCAAGTTTCACAGCTCGCAGTAGCAGAATGAGATTTTGAACGCAAGCATCCATTGCCCCCATGCATTACACGATCTATTTCACAAATGTAAATCACTGTCTCTTCACAATATTACTGAAACAAGTTTCTCATTTGATGCTCTTTTGTTTTATTTTAGTGCATTTTGAAAGGCCACATATACTTTCTCTTTCTCACTCATAAACTATAGCCAGGCTTCTCATGGATCCAGTAATTGCCAAAGGAAGACTATGTGTCGGAGGCAGACCACCGATTCTCTGCTTGTAAATTAGAATAGGCAATGCCTGGAGAAATGAGCAAGTTGATAGGAACACCAGGCATGGAATTTGACTGATTTTGATGTTTGCACAGGCTTTGAGTCAATTCTCTGGCTGGATTAGTTTCTTCTCTGCTGGCCACTTAATGTAGATTTCCCTAGCTGTGAAACAAATAAACAAATACTATCTCATTATCTACATAAAACCTAGTGTAACCTCTGTAAGCCTGACCTTGAGTCTATCATTCTCCTTCACAGTGTCTTTAAAGCTCAAGCTGGGCTGTCCCTGCTCTCAGAGTATCTTCTCTGCTACCTTATGGATTTTTACTAGACACTGCTTGGATTGCAGCTGTTTGCAGTTGCATCTCAAGCACCATCTAATCATGATCTCTGAGGCCAGATCTGTGTGAATCTTGGATTGGAGTTTTCTTGGTGTAACGCGCTAAGCGCTGTGTTCCTGAGTCTCCCCTTCAATTTTCCCCTCTAAAATACTAGCATCTTGCCTCCTGGGTTTATGTGAGTTCGCAGCGAGAGAACCCACATAAAGTACTTAGTACACTAACCTGTCAGTTAGTGATTATTCCTAATGCATTACTTAATGTGTGCTAAATTTTAATAAAGTCCAATCTACAGGAAGACTGGGAAGAGAATTTTGGGGATCGTATCATCTTGTGCAGTACCTAGACCACAGATTTAACAAGTGAATAAACAACAGACAGTGCAACTGGGCAAAGCTTAGTTTTTGGTCAGGCCAATGAATTGGGGCTGTGAGACAAGAATAAAAAGTTTGTCCCAACTCCTCTGCTTTTGATTACCATCTCCAACCTGGAATCAGAAGGATACAACTAACCAGAATCCCTTTGTTCCTTGCATCAGTTCATCAAAGGCCAGATTCATCTCTCATCTGGGGTAAGAAACAGTGTGTCCTTCCCAAATCTATATCACTGAAAATGAAGCAGAAATAGGTTCATTACTGCCAGTAACTGGCAATTTTGAATAAACTGTACTTTAGGGATATGCTCTGAAGTACAAGAGTAAGAAGGTTGCTAATTAAGTGTGTTCATTTTTCTGGGGATAGGCAAGGGATAACCTTCATGTAGCTGTGTGAACCTAAGCAGAAAAACTGCTTCTAAGCATAAGAGCTGCTTTGTGGGGCCTCCTTTAAATAGTGAAACTTAAGTCGGCCCATAATATTGTTTTTAGTTTGAGAATACATCTCATATGATATATATATGTATGCATATATATATATATATAATTATATGTATTTAATTTTATCTTTGAGCTAACTTCTTGTTATAGGGCCTAGGCTGACCTCAAACTCTTGAGCTCAAGCAATCTTTCTGCCTCAGCATCGCAAGTACCGTGTAGAATTTTAGTCTGCCTAATAGTATCCCTTTTTCTCATTATCACCCCATACTTGAGCTTTATCTACCACTCACCATAAGGTGGGGGCACAGAACTTTCTCACATATCTAAAAATCTCATCAATTCAGCAAAAAAAAATCTTTTAAAAAGCCACAAGAAAGTGTTGGTTCCATACCATGATAATATTTGTTTTACTAAGTACTTAAAGTATAGCTGGCCATTCATAAAGCATCAGATAGTGTTTACCAACTCCTGATTTGAGGACATGGAATGATTCTTTGCATTCCCAAGATTGTTCTACTCACTGTAAGATGAGAAAAAAAATTGTGGTCATCCTTTCTTTCTTTCTTTCTTTCTCTCTGTCTCTCTTATTTATTTATTTAGTACTTGGAGTAGAAGTCAAGGACAGGCACATGCTATGCAAACACTCTACCAAAGAATCTACCCTTTACCCCTTAACTATTCTGTTTCAGAGTACCACAGTCAACAAGATGGACAAATTTCTCTGGCCTTTTAGTGAACAGTTTATTCAGTGGTGGCAAACCTATGCATGCATGCCACAATAGTCTGTTTTTAACATTGAAAGTTCTAAAAGGTTCGCTATCTTCTGGTTTATATTATAGCAAAAGGAGACATTTGAGGAACCAGTAAGCCCATATGCATGCCCTCTGGTGACAATGCTTTCAAGGGAAGTAACACTGGTTGAGAAGGTGGTGATTCTAGGGTTGGAAAAAGAAAAGGAGGCTGTTGTATGTAGTGTGGTTTCCTAGAGCTCGCCGGTGTTGGGAATTTGGGAGCCAAGACCTGAATAAAGTCCCTTATTCACAGGGGCACATGAAGATAAACATAACAGATGAAACGAGAACAGAGGGCCGAGAGAACGGAGAACTGAGGGAAAGGAAACTGGCAAGTTCTCAGAGGGGCAACTAAGCACTCAGAGAACCCTTAACTGTGACATTCAGACTGAGAAAAAAATACTCTCATGGTTTACTCTCCCTCCCTGCCTGCTACATTCCTCAGCCCAAAGACATGAACCTTACAGGTGAATGCACAGGACCTAACCATTGATACAGATTCGTGAAGCAAGCTGAAGAGCACTCTGCAGATCCTCCTAGAAGAAAGGCAAAAAAACGGCTTTGTGAAGACCACAGATGATATGAGTTCAAGTAATGATAACCCTGTGAATGAGCAGGAGACAAGTTCCATCAATTCAATTACCTACCAATTTGGAAACATTTCATGTTTCAAAGTTGCTGGGGTTAATAGATTAATTACAATGTCACCAAACAATTTGGAAGGATCATCTGGGTTTCCACATTCATCTTGTGCTAATGAGTATCTGCACCAATGCTTGGATTTCTAATTCATGTAAAGGTGTGTGGAATAATGAGAAGAAATAGTGGGCTTCTGTTTAAACAAACCAGAGTTTGAATCGTGTTATCACCATTAACCAACAGTATGACCTAAGGCCTGTTCCTTAAACTCTTTGAGACTTAGCATTTTCTCTGTAAATCACATCTAATTGTACCTACAATCACAGTAGACAGAAGAAGCAAAGCGTACTCAACATCAGGCATGTGATATTTGCCTAAGCAGTGGTGAAAATTATCCAATAAATGTCTATACAATACATCTGTAAAGTGTGATGCATCCCCCAGGCACACATAGGCGTAGGCATCAAGGTAGGCTTAAACAGCATGATTTCTGTCTTCTCAAAGCTTACTTTTCAGTGGAGAGGTCATATACCCAAGTAGGTATAATAGAATGCGTCATAAATGGGAAAAGTACCAACAAAACATAAAAAGGGAGATATTTAATCCAATACTGCTTGAAGAATTTTCATGAAACAGTTTTAAGAAGCTGACAGGTAGACACAGTATGTAAAGTGTGTGTGTGTGTGTGTGTGTGTGTGTGTGTGGTTTCTTCCAGAAAGATAAAATGATTTGAGCAAACCCTTGGAGATAGAGGGGCACAGCTTGGGAAGAGGAGCGGAAGTATGGGGTAGACTGTGGAGACAGAAGTAGAACCGTTGAGATACAGTTCCCCAAGCTGACACTGGGCCACAAGGAGACCAGGAGTCTTTGCAGAGGGACTTAGATTTCATTCAGTAGGCACAAGGAAGTCCTGGAAGGGTTTTGATTAAGAGAATGATAAGATGAGGCAGAATTTCAAATTAAATGAGTCCGGCAACATTACAAAGCATGAATAAAGTACCCAGACACTTTGATAAAAATAAGAGTTAGGAGCGATGGAAACAACGTTCTCTGTTCTGAAAGCATCATTCACTACTTTCCACAACAGTCCCAGGATCTTGGTGTTATTCACACACCCCATTTCATAAGGACATGCAGACATGGAGATAGGAAGGAATATACCGCAGGTCACCCAGCCGGGGAGAGGCTGTAGGCTGAGTCTGGCGGTCTGGTCCTGGAGTCTGCGTTCTGAGCCATTACACTGCCTCGAATCCCACCGCAGCTGTAGGCCCTTTCCATCCGTGAGGCTCTGCCCTTGCCTGATCTCCTTTGCTGTCTTTGGTCCTCGCGTGCTCCTTTGTGAAACAGGAGAAGGGGACCGGCTTTCTGCGATGCTTTTTCAGCCCTTGTGTGTGTTGCGTTGCTGCTGCCGCTGTTGTTATTGCCCATTGTTTGGTTTTCAGTCTAGTGTTTCACTGTAGGTCTGACCTAGGATCCCTGGGTAGTGTTAGGGAGGAGGAAACAAAGTCACGCAAGACAAAGATAGCTATGCTAACAGGTTTTCGTTCCCCCTCAGACTTTTCCCTGGCTCTTAATTTACTGAAATCAAATGTTCTTGTAAGAAATAACACATGAATCATGCACCGAAAAGTGAACCTGTGCTAGTGTACCGATTGGTAATGAGCAAAAATATAAGGAGGCAACTTCGAAACTAAAGTAGTGGGTAAACATTGAAAATATTTATCTGGTTTGAAACAGTATGATATTATTTGAACCATAATATTGGTTCTCGGTGACTAAGACTTGCGCATGAGGATAAGAACTCATCCGCAAGATGAAAGTCAAAATGAAGGGCTTCCTGAAGCGTCCCTTCTCTCCTGATTTCCTAACTAGTAAAGGAGGTTTCTGAAAAAGCAGAAAGCAAATCTCAGCTCTGCCCTGGGCGTTTCCAGTTTTTCCCGGTGTTTGAAGCTGCCGGGCTCGGGTACCTGTCTTCAGCGAATCCCGCCCCGGGTTGGTTTGCGCGTTGCCAAGGCAACCGACCGGCCCCGCGAAGCCATCGGCCGCGCGCACAGAGTCCCAGGCCCGTCCGTGGGCGCGCCTCGTGTGTCCTCAGGACGCTCCTGGTGACCTCCGGGCTTCGGGTGATCTGCGCGCCGCTTCACGCGTGGCCCTCTCTGTGTAAGAGTGACAGCGAGGATGCTGAGGGTTTCGGCAGCACTGACAATCCAGTTGCCACTTCTGGCCTCTGATACAGCGGACAAGATCAATGAATTTGCTACCAGTCTCTCTTCTCTCTTCTCTCTCTCTCTCTCTCTCTTCTCCCTGTCTCTCTCCTTCTGTCCTCTCTCTCCCCTCCTCTCCTCTCCCCTCCTCTCTCCCTCCCTCCCTCCCTCCCTCCCTCTCCCTCTCTCTCTCTCTCTCTCTCTCTCACATCTCTCGCCCTCACTCTTCTCTCTCCTCTCTCTCTCTCTCTCTCCCTCCCTCCCTACCTCCTCCCTTTCGCCAGCAGTAGCCTTCTTAATGTAGTTTAATGGCTTTACAGAGAAAGCCAGGCAGAGCAGCACTTCTCAGTGGCTGTGGTCGGACCATGACCTAGCTGACCATGAACTTGGAAGGGCTTGAAATGATAGCAGTTCTGATCGTCATTGTGCTTTTTGTTAAATTATTGGAACAGTTTGGGCTGATTGAAGCAGGTTTAGAAGGTAAGGGAGTGCTTTTCAGCGACTTCTAACAATTCTCTGTTGTGCAATAAAATTTTTCTTTAATGAATGTAAGAGGCACCTGAAATGAGCTCAGAAAAAGGTGACTCGGGGGTAAACATAGAGAGACAGCTTTTTCAGGGTAGGAAATATTAATAAAATAAACTTTTTGCAAGTTTCAGCAATGTTTTCATAGCAAAAGAACATTTAAACTGTGGAAACACTTGGAATCAAAGCGTCAGAACCAAAACTGAGGAATTGAAGCGTTTACAATAGATACGTCTGCTTGTATGGAGACCATTTAGTGTAAATATTGATGTTAGATTTTTGTTTCTAATGTCCCCTTTCTATTTGATCAGCAATTTTTATTTGAATATGTTGTGAGGTGCACTCATTTCTTACTGTGTAAATGCATTCTTCAAATGGCAATGTGTATACATTTAGTTTCTCCAGGTTTAAGACTGGAGCCCAAGAATGACAAGCTTTTTATCAGGTCTCTAGAAGTAATTATACTATTGCCTATTTTAGGTTCTTTCAGAGTCTAAGGTTAAAAGTCTCCAACTCATATGGCAGGCATTAAAGTAGATTTCAAAGAGCTAATTGTTTTAGAGAGGTTGTTATTTATGTTCATTAGAGGCTCACTGTCTTGTTCTTGATAATAGTCTTTTTAAAAATAAGGTGTGTACTTGGCTTGTATCATTTCCTGAAGTAATGTTTCACTGAGAATCGGAGTAAATATAGACTATTTTATTTGCTACTCAAAAGAGCTGAGAGTATGTTTGCATTCAACCAACCACTGTTTCTCTAAAGTTTGCAGGGCAATTTTTCCAAGCATTTCTAGATGATGTTTGACATAGTTATATTTTGATATTCTTTATGAGTAAACATGAAAAAAATATATCAGCAATGTATTTACATCCACAACTAACCCAGCCAGCTCTTCAGAGAATGGCTGCCACAATGTGACATAAATAAAATCGTTCTTACAAACAGCAGATATGAAATTGAAGTAAGTGTGTCATTCCGATGTGGGTTGCCAGAAACCTACATTTACAACTCCTTGGGAGGAGGGGGAAGGTGGTGCTGTGAGGCAGTTTGTGAAAGGGATTTGCAAGGAAGTTTGCAGAATACATTTTACAGCTCTCTGAGGGAAACATTTGCTTTGTAGTCCTAAAAAGGTGATAAATTCTAAATTATGTAAATGGCCACTGCTGTTTAAATTTCACTGTATCCTGTATATTGTTATTGGTTTGGCTTCTCTGCCTGAGTGTGTGTTGTTTTACCTGACCAATGTGACTAGGACCTCCCATTTGAATGCACTGGGTACGTTATTCTCTGTGAGATTTCCAGCTGTTGGAAACACTGTCAGAATTTCTCGCTCTGTTGTGAGACTTGTTTTATTTTATTTCATTGTATCATGGAAGATGCGCTGTCCTTCTTTAAACTCTTACATTGGAGCATTTGCTCTGGATTTTGCTATGCTACCTACTCTAGTATTGCTCAATAGTGTTTGTTTCAGGAGGACAAATATTCACTCTCCCAAATGAAAACATGTGAATGGTTTTCAAGGAGGGGCTGGTAACCTTTGTGAAATTACTTTTACATTGCTTTCTTACCTATATTTAAAACTGTATCAATTTGTGTAAATGGTTTCTTTTGTGTATTTTACACTCTAGAATATTAGTGTTTCAGAGGCAGTGTTGGACTCATTCTATGAAGAAAATATATTCTTTCATGAACTTTAGGTGTGCATTTTACTTCCAGTGCTGTTCAAGGATGTATTTTAAATGGTACAATGTTCATAACCACATCCAGGAGAAATTATCCTTTATGTATAAAAGTTGGTAGACATAAACTGCAATAGTGCCTTTTAATTTTGAAGTCTGTATAAAACTTGACTTCAAGTGAAATTGAGAGGCAAAACCTTCAAAACAAGATTTAAGTTGGTTGCATTCTTTGCGTGCTGGAGGTTTAAATGAATAGATGGATGTATCTTGTCGTACATAGTTAATGGACACATTTTAAAGTGATTTTAATTGATAAAAAGCATAAGCAACATTTAAGATCAAGATCACATTTTTATAGATTATTCTGAAACTTTCTTAAGGGAAATGAACACTGATACTCATGGCAATCAGATATATTTTCAATAAGAAGTTTCTTTCCCACAGTTGTACTTGGCTAACTTGGAGAGATAATGATTTCTTTCACTTTTTTTTTTATTTCTCTGTGATCAAGTGACCTTGACCAGAAATTTGAGTGTCACACAGAAAAGCTTTCACCTATGTTAAAGCCTTATGATTGTGAATTGGGGTATATTTCTTCAGTGATTAGACCCTTTCAAGGGTCTAACCCTTTCAAGGGTCAACAACTTATGTCTGTTTCACAGTGTAAGTATCATTCAGAGTGTGTTTTTCCATGCATAATATTATGCATACGTCATGTTATATTCTGTAGGGAATATAAATATTTTCAAGGTGAAGGTACTATCTTGCTTTTATTTTGTATAGAATAAATGCCCTTGAAATAAATTGATAATATGAAAGTATGAATTGTTTGTATTTGCTTATAATTGAGTGTTTTGAGTTCCCTTTCTTGAACTCAGGACCGGGTTCTTGGATAACCTGAGGTCTGTTTCAGTCTATGTATCATGTGCATAAATAATAATATACACAGTTCCATGCCATGTATTTCTAAAGCTAAAATCTTTATACTTAGATACTGTTTCACTAGAGAAAATAAGTGAACAGCTGGAATACAAACGCTTGTGCCTCATCTGCCTCTTTTGCGTTCTAAACTTGTGCAAGTCCCTTT
Source organism: Dinomys branickii (assembly GCA_004027595.1). Taxonomy (NCBI): domain Eukaryota; kingdom Metazoa; phylum Chordata; class Mammalia; order Rodentia; family Dinomyidae; genus Dinomys; species Dinomys branickii. The sequence goes on from PVLD010000662.1 coordinate 237,036, forward strand.
ACCTATTTAGCTGTCTGAAATGAAAAAAAAATCTATACTGGATGATCTTCGTGGAACTTTCCACTTCATAAATTCTATAAGTCTACCAGGAAATTAAAATTTGATAATTTGATAATTTGTGGAGCACAAATTCTTTCTGATGAAACAGCGCTCAGGGGGCTGGGGATATAGCTCAGTGGAATAAGCGCTTGCCTAGCAAGCTCAGAGTCCTGAGTTCGATCCCCAGTACCACAAAAAAAAAAAAAAAAGAAAAAGAAACAGCGCTCAGTAGCTGGCCTACTTCAGAATAGATATAAGGGAAAATATTAGACTAAACCTTCTCTTCTACAGTGGTTAATTCACCTGAACTCCAGGAAATGTTCATTGTGTTTCAAGAAAATGGAGATGTGTCCCTTCGTTTAGCTCTAAAATTTGACCTTTGGGGTTGTTATTTCGGGAATTCTAATATAGTTTCTCAAAACTTTAAACAGAGTTCCAGTAACAGAGAGGTACATCATATTATCATCTATGAGTTTTATTTTTTGTAATTTAGTTAAAATTTAGTAAGATTTTTTTAAAGAAAACTAATTTTAGTATCCTGTCAGAATGAAGGCAAATAACAATATTGAGTTTGATCCAAGTTTTGAGGATTTTTTTATCCCAGTGGCCAATGTTTTGAATTCATAGGCTCTTTCTACTTATTGAATAGTTTAGGATGCCCCAGAGCTATGACAGATAGGAACATGCCTAAAACCTCACAACAACGAGTTGCCTCTTTTCCAACTATAAAAATGAAAATGGATTTCTGTTAACAAAATCTAGAGGGAAATTAAACAAGAAATTTAATGACAAAGCTATTTTATTATATCTACATGCAACACTGGGCTATTAAAACATCTACTTTTCATCCAAATATATATCAAATTATGTTGTAGTAGTTACTGAATCATCCTTCTATCAACCTAAGTAAAATGAAAAGTGTTTTAAAAATGTATGAGGAAGTGACTCAAAAAATAACTATTGTTAATTTTCTTCTATAAAAAGAAATATATATTGCAAATCTATAATTTTAAAACAATACTTTCTTTTTGTTTATTCAGCTCCTTCATTTAGCAGATACTTATAATACTGTGATACAAGCCTCCTCAAGAAATCTAAGCAAGGGGTTAACCAGATAGAAAAAGATCTTTTAGAACTCAAAATTATAGTTCTTTCATGCCATTGACAGAAAGTGTGGATGTTCATGAGTTGTCCATAATTCAGACCTAAACAATACCTATTGTGTGTCCAGACCAGGATACTTCCTGGACACCACAAAGTTGGTCATGACTGGGTGGGGCTATTATGACCATCTGAAATCATGTAACTAAAATTCATCCAGTGAAGTATTTTTAAAATCTTTTTAGCACCTTATTTCACTAAATCCAATGAGATGCCAAAGTTTATGTGTATTTGGAGAGTTAAATTGTAATGCTTTAAGGGTGAGAAATAATTTACAGCAATATTAGAAAACTTATACTGCATTTGACTCCCTGTTGGAATGGAATTAAGGGAATACCTTCACCATTTGAATTTTTTTAGAGTGTCTCACAGTCACTACCTCCTGTATTTCAAGAATATTACCTGGGAGAGAAGGATTCTGTATCCTCGGAGATTATACCTGGAGGAGATGGAGTTGTTTTGCTTGGATTCTAATCACAGCATTGCATCTGAGTAGTTGTGTGATGTTATCCTATGACTGGAACTTCCTTGTTCTTTTCATACCATATAGTAAAATAACTATCTGTAATTTCTTGCCTTACTGAAGATTACATATGTACCAGGTAAGTGTCAAACCCAGTCTAGAATAATATAGTATTGTATTGCACAAGCATACTGATAGGCTTATAAATAGTATTGTATAACATACTAGAGTATATTTCACCTTCACTATTGTCCTCTAAAGTAGGAACCATTACTTTAGATATGGAAAAACTTAGACCTGTATGCAGGTTAGAGACCTGAAGGTTCCCAAGCAGCATAGTCATAGAAGTGAAATTCAAACTGAGGTCATCCAACTCCCTATCCTATTGCATAATTTCAATTTCCTTGACATGACAACATGATGACAGTGGCCAACAATTTAGCAAAGGGGAGAAAGTGTTACCTCACCTTTCTCCATTAAGGGCTTTCTACAAGCCTTTCTGGACCATGTGAAACACTCATCTAAATTCAGAATGAATAACATTATAAATCCCCTATGTTAAAAGTACACAAAATTGTACTAAACTCTGAGGTAAAAATGGACAAGAAAGTAGGTGTAAATGTCCATTCTCAAACTGAGCCCAGCATCCTTCTGGTTTGTTTCGGGGTGACAGGTGGAGTTGCTGAAAAAAGACAAAGTAGGCCTGGTGACTTTGGAGAAAGTAATAAACTAACATAAGATAGTACTGTGAGAAGGCAAGACCTTGAATCCAAGAGGAGAATTATTTATAAAAAGTGTCTGAGTTACATGGACTAGGCGAATTGGAACATGACAGAATGAACTGAGATGATCCATGTTGTAGTAGAGTTTTCACATAAGCGCGTTCAAATTTGACTTAGAAAATAATACAAGTCTCATGTGAAGCTTAAGCCTTGGTCAGAGCAGTGACCGACAGAAAGCATGTGTTCCCATCTTCATCAGCAAGTTCAAAAGAAGAAGGAACCCAGATAATTCTATTTGTCAGGATCAGAGTGGAAGGGAATGATGGAGATCTTAGCGGAGAATCTCTATAGCCCGACTAGGGTGAAAGAAGTGTTGCACATGCCGTTACTTGCAGTTATCTCCTCAAACGTGCAGGACTGCAGGGATTGTTTCTGTCTCACAGTTGGATAAATTGGAGGTCGGGGAAGAGTAGTAACTTGCTTAAACTCACAAAATAATAAGTGAAGAAATCTTTACAATGGCACTGATCCAAATGGCATTCATTATGGCTATTGGATGAAAATAATCCAAAAGAAGATAAGACATGCTTTGTCAAATAAAAAGCATATACAGTGTAACCTTTTTCTACAAAATATTCCTATATTTTGTTGAAAGTTTTTTTAATTTGAAATTTTTGCTTCTATTTCTATATAGAAGCATTGGTAAAGCATAGCTTTAATAACGAGTCAAAAATAGAGGAAGATAAAGAAAATCAGAGAACATACATCTGTAATTCATATATTTGATGCTCAGGCTTATCAAAGTTTTACAGAATGGAAGATCCTTTTGAAATTACCTCATCCAAATCAGTCATTTTATAGATGCAGAAATCGAGTTTCAGAGAGATAAAATGATTTACTGAGTTGTTTTTATCAGAGCTGTTTTTTTGGAAATAAAAATACAATGTATTATTTTCAGAAGATAAACTTCAAACATAGCCTCAATTCCATGAAATACTTTTCCAAATTGCAATTTTCCTTTTCATTCCTACTGTGAATGAATCACTCAAAAGTCCAACAGTTTTAAGGCTCAGGTGAAAGTGAAAATTTTTTTTGGCATGCTTATCATTGGGTACAGGTGAAACTTCGGAAAACTTTTAGGCTGGAAGTCTTAACCCTAAATTTTCCACGTTTATGGCTGGTTTGCATAAGTGTTGCAGTAGACCGTCATTACTATGTGACAGCTTACTCAGGGCCCCAGGAGATAGATTCTGGAAGGCAGATGTTCAAAGTTTTCTATCTATTGATTCATCTGTCTATCCATCTATCTCAATGTCTATCATTTGCCTATCCATACATCTATTAATCAGTCACATAGGCAGTTATCCTAATTGTTCATCATCCTAATTATCAAAATCTGAATTGAGTTCCTCGACTACCTCACTGCTTGGTAAAGGGCCCTCCTCCCAGAGAGGCCCCAGTGCATGTGTGGTTGAAGTTCATTTCCATTTTTCATGCTCTTAGAGGCTACCCTTTGAAAAAACACTTGAGTAATTCGAAGCACTCAGCATTGTGGTGGGCTGGATTGGGAAATTGTATCAGTTGTGTGCTTAACTTTTTATCAGGAGTCTATAGAGTGCAAACACTCAAAACATAGACTCTAAGCCAAAATAATTGATTGAATAGCAATTGAGCTCCAGTTCCAATATACCTGTATGGCCTTGGATGAGAAGTGTAATCTTTTAGACATTACTTTCCTTAGCTCTTAAGTTAGAATTGCCATAGTACTGCCCTGTCTGATTTTTGTGTGGTTTGGTATGAGCTGATACTGGTATATGCATAGACCTCTGCCTATGAGTATGATAAGTTATTTGTGTGTTTAGCATTATAGCCAAGCACTGTCACCTTTCCATCCATAGGAAAGAGGCCAGTACTTGGTAAGCTAGTAAAAGCTATGCTTGAAGCACAGTCACTCAATACAAAACATGTTTGATGTGATGTGGAATTTCAGGCTTTTGGAAGAATGGACACCTTATGGGAATTTGCTATTGATCAATTGGATTGTTTAAAACTGGTTGTAAGAGTTACTTCTTATAATAACTAAAGAATAATCCTTCATTTCCTTTCTTTAAGCTAGCGTACAGGAAACTGTCATGGTAGATTACATTTATTTACTGAATACATTTAAGGCTTCAACTACTGATCTAAACACTGGAGGTGCAGCTTAAAGCAAAACAGACAAAACCTCTGGGTTTTAAAGCTCATCTGCTAAATTTTGAAGCGCTAACTACAAGTGCTACAAAGTATACAGAAGACAGATTAGCCGTAGCGGCATTCATTTACAGAATACACGTGTCTCTCCTGTGCTCCATGGTATAGTGCTATAAGCATGATAGTGCATACAGCTCTAGTTCTTGTGAGATTTACGTACACTTAGAGAAGGTGAAACGACAAAGCCATCTGCGGGAATATATAATCTTATATCTAATGGAAAGAAGCATAAAATACTGTACGGGGACAGGAACAATAGCTGTAATAGAATGAGCAGCGAGGGACTTTCCAAAGAAATGACTTACCTGTAATTCCCTCAGAGAAAGAAGTGTGTGAGACATGGCCTCTGGGAGAGAGTATTCCAGGTTGAGTGATTGCCTGGTACAAGATTCCCTGGCTCCAAATGTGCTTTGTGTACCCTGGGAACACAACCAGGCCGGCACAGGGTGAGCAGGGGACCTACCAGGAAGAGGGCAGAGAAATATAAACATAACCAAGGTCACAGCTTGCAGGGCGCCTTGTGCGGTACCAGCACAAGGTATTTGGATTTTATTCTTTGTTACCAGAATTCTACTGAGCGATGAAGATAAGAAGTCCCTACAGTCTGTGGTTCATGAACATTGTTATAGGACCTGGTATCAGCTTTGGAACTATGTGTCTCCTCCAATCTCTGTATGCGGCCTGCTCCAGACACTGCTTTGCTTTGACCCCGATACTTGCCAGGACTTGTGTTCATTACGTCTCACACCTCCTTTACCTGGAACAGCCGCCTATTCTTCTCATCACTGCAGCTTAGATGTCCAAGCCAAAAGTTCATTTTTCTTCCTTAAGCGAGATTCACTTTTCTGTCAACCACACACAGTGAGGTCCAGTCTTTATTTTTTCTTACCTATTTCAAACCATTGGCAAAACCTAGTCTTTGCTGTCTCTTTAGAAACAATACAAATTGTCTTAATGTAACTTTTCTAGAGAAGAGATTCTGAAAGTCAACTAAAATTCCTTGAACATCCGCCGTAATGAACATAGTGAACGCATAAGGAAAACACCACAGCAGTGTGGGTAGAACGTGTAAATTTCACAAAGAAAGTCACGATTTTTCTCATGAATGCCTCCTCCTCTTTGCCATATCATTGTTAAAGAGGGTTACATAAGCAGGGCACACTCCATATTAAGATGAGAAAAATAGTACTTATGTCTAATTTTTGGAACTATCAAGAATCAAGGATGGTAGTCCAACCCCCTCATTTCATGAGTACATTGAAACTCAGGGCAAGTTAATTGACTTGTTAGAAATCACAATACTATTTTGTAGCATAGATATAATAATAATTACATTATCTGTGATAGAGAAATAATTATATTCTTGGAAGGGAGATATTTTACATATTTATATTACCTAAAGTTTGCAAAACCCTATAAGAACAATCTTATTAGCAACAATTATAGGAACTCTCACTCCTTATTTACCTAAAGATGTATTATGATCTTTTCTTCATCATATTTCTCTTTTCTAGTTTTATTAGTGTATGCCCAGCAAGACTGGGGGACTTTATTTGCTAGTGCTCCTGATAAAATGAGTAAACATTTGCTACAATGAGATGCCTTCAACTAGGTCAATTTGGAAACCAGCTTTAGTTCAGCAGGAAGCTGTAGCCCCAGTGTCATTGTTGGGTATTTATAATGTTAAAGATCCAGAATGAAATCCCTAATGTCAGAGCATAGGCTTCCATGCAAGCATTCAGTGAAAGTAGGATGGAGCCCAAGGGAGGAGATTCTAGGATTGAAATCAAGAAGTCCCACATCTGATGCTGATAGGACCAGTGACACTTTCACGAACACTTTGTTGATCTGTGCCAAGAGCTATCATTAACACTTCCCACAGATTAGTTATGCTGGCCACTATTTTTAGGAATCAGTTATAATTGAAGATTTAACAAAAGAGATATTATGTGATTGTGGGTGTGCAGTTTGGGTCACCTGCCTGATGTCATATGCTTAGAAGTTATCAAGGTGGGATTTAAGTCTAGGTTGTCCACCTCAACAGTCAACATTCTCAATCACCATGTTCCTTACTCCAAGGTAAGGAGTAAAGTCATGTCAATGTCAGAGACAGAATTTCTTTGAAGAAAATGAGTCTTAACATACAGAGCCATTCAAGTACATTGGGCCATTTTTATTCACATTCTTAATGAACATGAAATACCATGCCAAATTTGGTACATGTGATTTTTTCCCTACATCTTGCAGTATAAACCTCATTCTCCTAAACCGTGAGCTTCAGATCCCAAAACACCAAGATCTGCTCCTGTTGTGATCTTAGAAGATCTTGCCTTTCCTGGAATAATTAAAATTCATGCCTGAGGATCCCAAAAGTAAGATCCAATCTCGCTGAATATAAAGTTTTTACAGGGAGTCGCCACACCTCCTTCTCATCTCCATGGCCACCCTTACTTCATCTTTTACATGGTGAGGATGGGCTCATTTAACAGGAGGAAACGTCCACCCACTTCTGGCTGCCCTATTTCCTGCCGAATTGGTCCTAGAATTCAGTTGGGCTTGGACCTGTGGGAACTCTCATGGGCTCACTTCAAAGAAGAGAGAACACATACTCTCTCATCAGACAGACAGATTTGAATCTCACTTCCCTCACATAGGAATGGACTCTCTGCAACTTGTTTAACCTCTCATTGAGGCTCAGTTCCATCGTGTAAGTTGATCATTGATACAAAGATTAATAGAAATAAATGGACAGTGTGGTTGGCTCTTTTAATGTGACCTATAAGTATAACCATTGACTATTTAAGACTGTAAGAGGCCACTGAGAAAATAAAACATGGGTGAACATCATTTGTCTTATATGTTCAGCTAGCTGTATGCTAAGGGTGTGAACTCTAGAAATGGCTTTGTTAGCACTTGTTCTAGAACAAACAGAACTCATAATCACAAATATTCATTCATTCATACGTTCATTCATTCAGTGAACTTATACTTATTGAGCTCCTACGGGGTACTTTTCTAAGTATGGCGATGCCACTAGGATAATACTGCTATTATCCCTATTGTTGTGGAAGAGCTGTCATCATTGAAGGACAGACTGTTTCTACCTGCATCTGCTGGTAGGAAAATCACAGAAGATGAGTGTAGATGTTGTACATTCACAATAGGAAGCAGAGATGCTGTGTCTGATTGCTTACTTCCCAGTTAATATAAAGCAGGACTAGGGAAAATGTGTCTGTCAGCTGGACAGTAATAGATGTTTTGGAGAAAAAGTAAATACAATTTAGTCTTAGAAAAGCCCTGGAGGAGTGAAGTTCCTGAACAAATGAGAGAAAACTGTCAGGTGGTGTTGAGTGCCCATTTGAGATTTGTGCTTTTAGTTCTGAAAGGAGACTCCTTTGACTCAGAAAAAGTAATACTTTCTTCAGTGTATTACTACAGTAATGTTCATACAGATATGTCCAAAGAAAAAAGGGCAAAATTGGATAGCAAATTGGAGAATGGGAACAATATCCTGGAAATTAGAGAGTCTGTTTGACCCAGCATCCATATGTGCAAAATGAATATAGACTGTAGACGTACTAGTACCAGGAACAATGTCTTCCAACTGTGTGAGGAAACACAAGCCAAAGATGAAGCACATTATTTCTCAATGGTGTGGCCACAATGCTAATGCATAAATAAAAATTACAGTGCAATTGCTAATTGAATGGATCCAGCAAAATGTTTCCAGATACTAGTTGATTTATTAGGGTAAAAATGCTTTAGGAAATACCCTCAGAGTGCTCCTGAAGTAACAGATAACCTCTAGAAAATTGTGTAAGCACTGTACCTTCACAAATGAAATAAAAGGCAGATATACAGAGAGGAACTTTATGACTATAGTCTGAGTTTCAAAAATGAGGTTTTCTTCATCAGATATGATTAATGATGATGTATTTTTTTTAAAGTCAGCATCTAGTAATCCTAAATTCTATTTTCTCCTTTCACATATGCATTTTCATTGGTTATTATGATCAATGAAGTATATTCTTTTGCATGTTCTTGACATATACACAACTGCATATAGATGCATGTCTGTATAGACATATTCTGGACTCAAGGTTGCACAAATCTGTACATTCTATACATACATACTTACCTACTTTGTTTGTTTTCTTTTTTTTTCTTGAGACAAGGTCTTGCTATGTAGTTCAGTCTGGCCTTGAATTCACTATGTAGCCAATGCTGGGCTCAAACTACTCGCATTTCTCCTGCCTCAGCCTCCTGAGTGCTGGGATGACAGGCATGCACCACTATGCCTGGATCATACCTACTTTGAGAGCATACACTGTGAGATGTATCAAGGTGCACACATTGAACTCACTGAGGAACTCCAATTATTTTGTACCAAGATCCACCACTTCCTTGGGACATGGATTTATATAAACCATGTGAACAACAAATAAGGAGGCAGAAAAGGGGCATCATGAAAGAGAGCATTGTCTAGAGAATGAAGTTAGAGTGAGGAGAAGGAATCACTCTACCCCAGGGAGGAAAATATCTTTTCTTCTACTTTAAGGAAAAAAAAAAATTGCAAAACAAGAGCAATGAAGACAAAACAAAAACAATAAAATGATTCAAGATTTCAAAATAAGATGATAGAAATTAACAGTGGTTGTAGATTACATACTGTTATCAGTGAATTTGCTCAGATGATCAAACGTAAGAATGCAAGATTGATCAAATAATTAAAGACAATAAAAAGTAATGAAAAATTAGAAATGATACAGAGCTTCACTAGAAAAGATGGGAGGAATTCAGCAATGGTATATATATATATAGCATATTGTTGTCTTCAGATAAATTGTTCAGATTGCCAGATACAAGCATGCAAAGTTGGACAAGAAAAATACAAAGCATTAACTGTTCCTTTTAATAAACCAATAGACATCAGCAATACAATTATCTCAGCTATCCTTGTATACACATATATTTTTTCTTTTTTTATTTTAAAGAGAAAAGAACAAAAACAAAATAATGAAAAGACATAAGTAAAACATCAAATATCTGGACTGTGACCCTTGCTCTAACTAGATATATGATGTCTAGCAAATTATTGTAATTCTCTATTTTTCTATAAAACCCTCAACTAGATCTATTTCATAGACCATTGTCTTGGAAGAATATGTATTGAATTTATACAAAGCAGTGACATAGTTCTGACCTTCCGCAGGTAAGAAGACAGTGAACTGTCCGTACCTCACCCTGGTCCTTGCTCCCGGGCATGCCCTTCCTGTCTCATCTTGGAGTGGTTCCGTCATAATCTGTGTGCTTCCTGGCTGCCTCTCCTGTGTCCCAGACCTGGGCCCCTTCTATGTGTGGCCTTTTCTTCACCCGATCAGTGTCACCTCACTGACCGCCTGAATTCTGAATTCATTCAGATTAGGCTGGAATATTGCCTCATCCCCATGTGAATACATTTCTTTCACCTATCTACCATAAATCCCATGAGACTTTGATAAGAACATAGAGCATATTTCTTAAGGAAAGGAAGCAAATTTCAAAACAATATGTGAAAAAGCTGTCTCATTTAACAGCTATACACGTAGGGTGAGAGAACTGAACACTGACAATTTGAATCATTTCTTCAAACATGTCCATTTTTGTATGGATTTATTTAACTTTTTAGATGTTAATTTTGATAAAAATTTACTATTAATATAAAATATCTTTTACCAAAAGAGAAAAGCAGTATCCTTTGGAACATAGTAATTCATCAACTTAAAATGAAAAACACTTTTTATTTTTATTGGTCCAGAGAACTTATTTAAAGTTGCAGAGTTCTGTGTTTGTTTTTCATATTGGAACTAATGCCAGATTTTTATACATTTTAGTCCTTTTTTTTAGTTGCAAGGTACTGTCTCTAGCATAGTTGGAAAGAGCTGTTTCTGGAAATATTTCTATGCAGAGGAAATTATCTAGGGCCCAAGATACTGATGTTTTGCCTATGAGTCACCTTTAGTTGAATGAAGAAGTCATTTTCTACACCTTCTATGAGGAGGTCTGGTTTTCAAACTCATATGAAGAATCTCTTGCCCTCTGTCGATGTGTTTTGCTTCATTTACTCTGAAAGGGAAGATTGGACAGGGTGCGTGATGAGTATGGAAAGGTAGGGAGAGAAAAAAGAGGCAGCGCGGTCTTTGCAGTTTCTTGGCAATTTTCAATTTCTCTCAGCCTCAGTAATTCCCTTTCCTCTGCCTGGGAACCACTCATGCGCAAACTTCAGTAAGAATTATCTAATGGGAGGGATGGATTACAGGGGGAAAACGATGAGAGGCTTCACAGGCACGTTTAAGAACCTTGCAAAGATTCCATTAAATGTCACACAGACAAGGAATCCTACAAATTTCTCATCTGTTGTTTTACTTTTCCTTCAAAAGGACTTTATGAAACTTAGCCATAAAGATAATCCATGTAGTTTTGTCTTTTAATTACTGTTTTGGTTTTTATTGATTAAAGAAGAGATGATCTCATTGGTTTGATTTCAATTCAAATTGGTATAATTCATAGCCACAAAAAGTCCTATGTCGGGCACTACGCTATGAACTCAGAATCCAAACTAAATAAAATCTGACCAGTACTTTCCAAGAACTTAAGTCCAAATTGGCTCCCTCAGCATGTTAACATCAGGGAAAGTTCATGGCCTTGGTTTCAGACCATTTTGATTTTTCATTCAGACTTAGCTGGTTGTTCTATCTTAATTTTCTTACTTGACAAGTGCGTACGAGAACTAATGCCCAGCACTGTCGTGAAGAGTAAGAAGACATTACATATGCATTGTCATGTGTAGTCCTCAGCCTATGGCGATCACCCACTTCACATTGATCAGAGACAAACTGGCAGAAGTCAAGCGCATTCACTCTTGAGTGGTAACCTGAACTTGAACCCAACCCCAGAATGTAACAGTTGTGTGATATTACATGCTCAGCTTGTACATATCTGCCTCAACTTCTTCATCACTATGAAGAGTATAGTACTATTGTTCTCATAAGAGTTTTCAGAATAAAGTATGTAAAACACCTATAATGTCTTGTTTAAGTTTAGCATTCTGTAAGACTTTGACCTTATTATTTTTAGTATCAATGAGTAGTTTTCAAAATCTAATATAAGTTGTTAGTCCAGCTTTTCCTCCTTCAAGTTTTTGGTAATAGTGATAGTGGCTTCTATTTTAGCTTTATTCTCTTTCATTTTACCTGTGAAAGTACTTTGTCTGTAGCTTAGGCCAGCGGTGGCAAAGCTACAGCATACATGCCACAGCAGGCTGTTTGTTATCACTGAATGCTGTAAAAGGTTTGCCATCACTGCCTAGGCACATACTTGTGAAAGCTTTGCAGAACTTGAGAGGTAGCTGTGCAGAATCCAGGGGAGTTCACACCCCATGGTGAGTCATCATATAGTACACGTCCAGACATAATGAGAAAGACTTCAAGCAAAACTATTCCTGAGTCAAAATGAACCCTTCCACTCCTAGAGCAAACCCATCCTTGATGTGCAAACATCATCCTTGCCCGATAAATGCCAAACATTTTTTTCAGGCAGAAATAGTGTCTAAAGTATGCTTAGTAGAGATTCGTCAAATGACTATAAGAGAATGACAAAAGAGTTAGATAATTTTCCATAAATTAAAATATTTTATATTTATATATTTATATTTATATTTAAATAAAATTTTGTACTATTTTACTTCTAAAATTTTTGATGTATTGCCAACTTCCCGATAACGAAAACACAAAGGGGAATCTGGGGATAGAAAGCTAAGGCAGAAGAACTAGTACCTCGTTAGTCTTTAGACAGACTACGGAAAGCCTCTCTTGCAAAAGCTTCTAAATTCTTCAAAATACATTGACATCAGTAAGAAGTGTGGAATTCAGTAGAAAACTAGCTGGTACCAGAATTTGCCGCACACTTGCTTGTGCAAGTCTTTATTAAGGTTTTTGAGGAGTAAATTAACTTACCTGTGCCTCAGGTTCCTCTAATGTTAAATGGAGATAGTAACATCTGTTTCAGGGGATGGTTATGGGAATTAAATAATTTCATACGTATTTTGTGCTCAGAACAAGTAACTGTTTTTTGGTTTATCATTATAATATTCAAGATACTATGTGAATGTACTCATTTTGTCTTTACATAGTAATTACAAAAGATACAGAGCATTGGTTAGTGTAAACTTCTTTTCATATATTCACAGAACTATTCTAATTGGAATGCACATCATATTGTATTGGCCTATATAATTGACGCTTATTTTTTTCCCAAGTTAATGCAAACCTGTAACATTTCAGGCAATACAAAACCTGTCAAGTCAAAATTGAAACCTTTGCTCCCTCCTATGTCTTCTCGGTCCTTGTAGAGAATCAGCAGAGCAATGTGAGTTTCTAAAATGTTTTCAATAGAATTAAAAGTTTAGTCAATATCAGGGAAGGGCAAGACCGCTTTGATCATGGAGTTTTGGCTGCATTTTGTTATAGGCCCTTCCTGGAAACTAAGTTCACCTCACTTGGGCATAGTAAAAACGTTGAAATTCTTGCTGAAAGGAAACCAGCCTACTTTTATTTAACCCTGAGCAATGTTGGCCTCCTATTAACCTCATACAGAACACATTTGGGAAATGTTGTATTGAGCCTTAGGTAGCAGGAAAAGTAGAAAAATGTAAGCATAGAATCCAAAGATCTGGAATTGGCTCCAAGCTTTGTCCCTTGGTTAATCTGCTTTACTGTTTTTCTTTTCAGTTTTTTTGTTTTATGGTTAATTTCCATATCAGATCTCTTATCAACAAAATAAAGATACTACTAATTGCACAAATTAAATAACCCATGAAAAACATCAACATAGGTCACCAATGTTCTCCTCTTTCTCTTTTCTCCACTGCATGGAAAGAAATTTACAGAGATGGTTTCTGAGGACATCAGAGATCCCCAGTGGATTGTCTGTCAGAGTTCTCATTGAGGAGAAATATTTCTGACTGTGATTTAAAGATCAGATAAAAGATGCCCTACTGTATGAACCGTTTCCCAGAGGAAATACCTTCAGAGATTGGTCTCAGTCTTAGGCTTGCCCGTACCCCAAAGCCTTATTTCCCCATTTTGTCATTTCTATAGCTTAAAGTTTGGGGCATCTCTTATCACATGGTGTACTGTAGCCATTTTAAATTTCACACACTCCACCAATTACTGTGCCATAGTAATAGGCATGGTGGCTTTATCCCAGGCAAGTATTGAGAGTAGAATTTTACCTTTTATGTTAAATATACACACACTGTCATCTGATCAAACATTGAATTTGCTCTGAATGTTCTGACCTCTTGGACACTTACTGTAAACTTGAGAGCTATGAGGCTGGCTTTCAAAATAAGCAGGAGAGAGATAAGAAGAAAAAGAGGCATGCAAGATAAGTAGAGGACATGGAAAAGCCTCTGCATCTCCATAGAAAGGAGGCTGAACTGGGGGAAGGGTGAAGATGGACGCACAGGCTCCAGGTGCTGTGGTGAGCAGTTTTCATTTAGAGATGGTGTCATTCCTTATAAATAGTCTCTGTATTATTGCAAAAACTCATGCCAAACAAAGTCAGCAGCTCCATTATGCAGTGCTCCGTGGTAGGCATCATGTCATGCTTTGGTTTTTATTGGTTTCCTTGCAGTTTAGATTATACTTTCTTGATATTGTTTTCCCTTGGCAGAAAATTGGTGCATCCGTGCCCCCCCACATCAAAGTATACTTGCCTTTATGGTTTTATATCTGATAACAAGGGAATGAAGGCTAGGCAGTAGCTCCACAGAATAGTTCAAACTGCCTTGTTTAGAGTGGGTTGTGACTTGGACACTGAACTGAGATGCTGAGCAAATATTTCTCCATAGAGAATGTAAATATGTTAAGCTGAATAAGAGTTCGAATGGAGAATATTTAAAATGCTGGAAGAAGTAAACTGTTTTCAAGCAACTTCAAAGTTTCTCAGACATATTTATATAAGGCATGTAACTAAAATTATTTTATCTGTTCATTAAAGGTACAATTGAAGAGTCTCAAAGAGGCTTGACTATTTTATCTTAGTTGGAATTAATATTTAATTTTGGATAGATGTCAATTGATCAAACCAAGTGATAAGGATGTGTGTGTGTGTGTAAGGGAAAAAAGTAGGAGGTGAAAAACTCAGAGGTAGGCATCAGAACTACTTAAGTTGTAATATTAGGAATTTTCTTTATTGACAGGAGAGTTGAAGCAAGAACTGTACCAATCCCTTGGTGCCAGCCCAAATTACTTGGAATCTTTATTCATGTGACCACCCCACAATGGTTTGTGGATTTGCATAAAGCACTCACAGCTGTTACCTCCACTGAAGGGTTGCCCTTTATAGAGAGCCTGCAAGACACACCACACACACACACACACACACACACACACACACACAGCAACTGGGACAGGTATAATGAAATCCAGTTTTCTTGTTTCAGAACAGTATAGGTCCAACTCTCCCATTTATTCTTTAGAGATTCTGTAATACAGAAATATTGATGTCCCAGCACCTTTCTCTGTCTTTATCAATTTCCTACATCTTATTCCCAATGTCCCATGGGAGCTCTCACCAAAACCCTTGTGTCCAAGAAAACCCACACTCCGCGTTCAGAACACTGGGACTAAAACAACTGACATTATGGGGTTTCACTTCATTCTCTTTCTGAAATAACGTCCTCAAAATCAGTAACACCTGCCCCAGTGGCCGCCTTAAATTGAGCAAATGATATTGCTCCTGTTATTGCTATGTTTTGTGGATGTTATCATGATCATTATTTAAGTTAATGGCTGGTTTGTTGAAGCATTGAGTCACTTTTTAAAGTCAAATACCAGAACATAAGTTGCAGATATCATATCAGGCAATATAAGAATATCCTCTCCCTTTTACATACTTTATTGTACTTAACTTTCACTAAATAGAATCTTCTTCATATAATTAATTCAATAAATATGTTTGCATGGATGGTGGGATTTTCCAGCCTTCCGACTGTTGGGACAGAACACCTCATAGGGGCAAGTTACAGAGAGGATGATTTTGGATCATGGTTTCAGAGGGTTCAGTGTATTCTTGGCTCCGAGGCACGGACATTATTACAGAAGGACATGGTGGATGAAAGCTGTTAACTCATGGCATCTAGACAGCAAGAATGGAGCCAGAAAAGAAGGGACCAGGGACCAGATATGGTCCCTGAGGTCATAGCCACATGACCTACTTTCTTGAAGCAACAGTTCTCCTAATGGTCCATTCAGCTTGGAACTTACCAATGCTTGGGCCATTGATAAGATTTATGGCGCTCACAATCCAGCCTTTCCAGGAGCTTTAATCCAGTTACATTTACAATAAAGATTCTATGGAACTCCTTTTCAGAGTGGATTGTATCTACAATATCTTGCAATCTACTAAGGCTACTAGACAAATACTCAATTGAATGATGTATGTATGAACAAGGATCTGAAAGCATGAGAAGTGTCCAAGATATATTAAAGCAAAATGCATGTTTTACAAGAGATGGCAAAGTCACCTACAGATTGAAGCATATGAGAAAAAAATTGCCAGTCAAAAATGGGTAAATAGGTAGATGGTTGGTTGACAATTTTGCTGGCTAAAATTTGTACATAATTTTATTATGGATTAGTTTATTTTGTTCAAAGTTTGCCCATTTTCAAAGAATATTTCATGCATTTCATAGTGCATTTTAGTAAATTAATTGAGGAGTAAAATCAGTATATCCATCTAGTTTAAGGGCAAGTCCATCACCCCAGTACCATCCACCTTAAAGTTAATCTCCAGCTCCTATCCACAGCTCTAGGCAAACATTATGCTACTGTGTTTATATATTTTCCTTGTCAGGTTATTCATATAAATATATTCATACAACATATGGCCTTTTGTATCTGTTTATCTGTACTGAACATTTTCACCTCATTGAAATAGTTGAAATATAGCAGAAATGAACATTTCAGTCTTTAAATTTGCTAACTAGTATTTCATTGTATATATTTGTTATATTTTTGTTTAATAGGCATTATTTGATAGATCATTGGTGCTTCTCTTTTAGCTAGTTTGTGTGCGAGAATTTGTGTGGACATAAATGTATTTTAAGATCAGAAAATGAGCTTTCAGTGAAACAAATGTCATTACTAAAGAATGAACATGCAAAGTTTGTGTTGCTTTCAAGAAACAGTGATGAACTCATTTAGCAAAGCACAGAGCGTCAAGCAGACACACAGAAGTATCAAACACAGTGCAATTAGCACATTTTGGCAGCACACATGGAGAGAAAAATACATCTTCCAATATGTTAGTCTTTGAAAATATTTCATACTCAGAATGTTTTGTGAAACACTGGAGCATATAAGTCCTGTTGGGAAAAGAAGAATGCTCATTAACATTTTAAAGATTCTGAGAAGTCTGGTAGCAAACATAGAAATATTTAAAATGCATTTAAAAGCTTAACTACATTTTGTTTGATCCAACCTTTCACATATGCACAGATGCTAACAATCATGTTTATTTTTACTGACATTTTAAACATTTTGTAAGTCTACGGTTCCATGGATATATCTTGAAGAACTCAGAGAAAACATAAATATGGCAGTTTCTGCCTTGAATGCCAGGATAGGCATTATATTAAGCAAATGTGAATAGTTATATAAACGTAAGTAAAATTAGCATAATGCAGTGGAGCATTATGTGGCCCTGAAAATGACATTTTTCTAAGAAGAAAATGTAGACAAAGACAAGTTTTTTGCTAAGTATAATGAGCCAGTCTTAGAAAGAAGCACTGCATGATTCCACTATATGAATTATGTAAAACATGTAACATTTACAGAATTGAAGAGTAGGATGACAGATAAGAGGACTTGTGGTGAAGAAAATGGGAAGTCCAACATCTTGAGGTTTCAACTAAGCAAGATAAATGAGCTCTAGATACCTGCTACACAATACTGAACCTATAGCCAACAATATTGTCACAAACACCTACAATTCTAAAGAATAAGAATGTCTTATTCCGTGTGTCTATGCCCGCAATAAAATATAGAAAAGGAGTTCTTGGATTTCTTATCAGAACTGTGATTGATACTTCTCATAAGGCAAGTTGCATTATGTTAAACCTTAAACACAAAAAAGGGATGACAGCACTCTGCCCCACTGCCCCAAGTTGGTCACTTACAAACGGTGGATCATACGCCACAATCAGCGTGGTAATTTATTTTATGGGTCCTGATCACAATTTTAATAATATAGAAGTATTATTAGAATTCATCACATATTGTTAAATATCGTTTCATAAAACTTTTGTTACATTTCTCTATATACACTGTCCCACTGCATGAACAGTAGCTTGCAGTTAAATTGAAAATGGAAAAACATTTCTCCAAGTCACAGTTTCCTACAATTTGAGGAAAGTACCATGATCCTTTATGTGATAAGTGCACAGTCGTTACTAACACAGTAGTAATGAGGAGGCATTTAGACCCTTCCTATTCCCAGTTAGGTTCTTTGCTCATGGAATAGGAGATGGTGTCAGTCTTTGAGCCATCAAAACCACTATCCATCTCTTGTTATCTTAGAGATCACTCTCCTGAGCACAAAACTAAATTTGAAGACAATTTTGTTTTATTACATTTATATTTGCAGATCTCTGTTTATAGTTAATATATCTATTTATAATTTGGCAGTGATATAATATTTTCCTCAAAAATAATATATCTGAGTGTAAATTACATGAATCTATTTAATAAAAATAATATAAAGTACAGATTTACTAGAGCTATTAAAAGTGCCTATGTGAGCAACTGAAATTTGGGAAACAAGACTCTAAACTTTGGCTAAAATTAAAAGGTCTTTACTTATGAAAACTTCTCTGATATTAAGAATCTCTTGAATAGTTGTTTCATGTTTCTTACAAAATTATGATTCTGCTGCCTACTAAAAATTACTCAAACAAATAGTATACAATGGTCTAGAAAGGACAGAATGAAAACCACTCTAATAGCATCGTGTGCCTTATTACTTTGCTAAGAAATCTGTGGAGAGATTGCAGCCTGTGATGAAAGTTACAATACTATTTCCACATTCCCATGTTATTAGATGTAATCAATTTGGTTAACAATGCCAGGGAATTCACTTACTCCAGAACTTAGACCAAAAGGAACTTGCCATGTGTATGCAGATTATCAATGTCCAACTGATCAAAAAACAATCAAGTGAACACTTCACTGCCATGATATTATACACAATATAATCTGTACTTGAATCATCTGTGAATTGAGCCTCTTAAAGATTATTATGAATGTCAACTGGGTTCATAATATCTCTGTTCCAAGATATACCTAATCAGGTTGCAGGTTATTGGGTTCTGGGTTACAGAGCTTACTTGACATCAGATTTCCCTAGTATCTTCATGAGTATCTGTCACTGCTCTTAATATGACACATCAAGTCAGCTTTAACTCAAGTTTTTATGTGTCTTTCTGTATCAGTGACTACCTTAGTAAAAGCTAGATTGTGTGCAATACACAGTTCAAGCTATTCCAGAGAATATTAAATGTCTCTTACAGAATCAAGGAAAGGAACTTGAGATATAAAGATATGAATTGAGTGTTTATTCTCTTGTAATTTGTTAAATCACAACATAATGACCAAGGAAATCATGTCCCCAGTTCTCACTTCAATCTCTGCTGTGCAAAGTACTCACCCTACTTTGACCAATATAAACTACTTCTAACTTTCCAAAGAGTTCTTCATGCTACATTACAGTAGTAGGTTGTTTGCCAAGGTTCTAATCAGTTTTTGTGTCAATCTGAACACATAGACTGGAGGACACAAATCACACTGGTGATTTGTTAGATGGACGCATTCATTCAGCAAACGCTTTCTGTCAGTTATCGCAGGCCTTTGGTCCTTTTGGTGAAAACAGTGAACGTTTGGGGTATTACGATACAGCTTTTGTATTCAATGGATAATTCACTAGATTTTCTTCAAGGGGGGAAGTGAGAAGGTAGCAGAATGATCGACTTAGAGGCTTTTGCTGTTACCAAGATAAAAAGTAATGGTGGTGAAACCAGGGTGCTAGAGGCACAGATGACTGTTTTGTGTTTTCAAAGTCCTTCTTATATTTTGTTCCTAATATATTGTTTCTAATGTATTCCTGTGTGCACTATACCTTTACACCTCCCAAACTCAACCTTCCAATAAACATAAAAAGGCTGGTTCCTGAAGATTTAAAAAATAGTATTCAATGATATCCGCTGATGGGCAGAGAATGTAGTGCATTCTATAGTTGCTGTGTTTACCAGAATTGGTTTTTTCATCATATGCAGTTGAGTGAATTTTGATTTTAAATAGTTTCATTTGAATTTTTGCATTATTCTGCATAGGCAGACAAAAGAAAGGAATGCATGTATATTTTGTTAATGCAACTTCAGAAAGCTCTGCAAAACTTAAAGTGACTAGAAAGAGATGTCAGTAGTCTGCCTTTCAACATGAGGGAGGAATGTAGCAGGCATTTTTTTTAAACAATGGCCTCAGCCTTAGTAGTTTAGTTTGTGAGCCCTAGAAATGGTTGAGGAATGAACTTTGGGGAGAACAAAGTGCTGTTCTGTGAGATGTTTTCCATGGCAGAAATAAATTCAATCTGAACAGCCCTTCTTTATTAGTTTGGGATTAATGTACAGATAATAGTATGTCCATTTTGCAGAAGAAGAATGGAAGTTTGCAATAGGTCACATGAAGAGTTTGAAAGTGTCAAATGACACCATTTATGGGGTGTCATTCTATCCTAACACATCCAAAATACAATCTTGATGTCAGCAAATCACTTTGTTTATTATATCCATGTCTATACTATTAGCATCTACACTAGTGATGGATAAATGAATATTTAAATAATGTATCAGGTGTTGGGGCCACACTTGTAATTCCAGCATTCAAGAGGTGTGGCAGTAGTATGGTGAGTTTGAGGCCAGCCTGGGCTACAAAATGAGCTCAGGTCAAGCCTGCACTGTAGAATAAGACATTGTCTCCAAACCAAACCAAACCAAACAAAAACAAAACAAAACAACAGCAAATGAAAACAAAAGAATATGATGGACCAAATGATAAGTCAATAAACGAAAGTCACAGGAAAAAGATTACAAAATATCTGACCTAAAGTCCCAGAGAGTTAATAACAGATTCAGAGTGCAAATCACATTGTCTAGGCCCAGGCCCTGATGGATTCACAGCAGAATTCTATAAAACATTTAGAGAAGATCTAATGCCAACACTCCTCAAACTCTTCAATGAAATCGAAAAGGAAGCAACTCTCCCCAACACATTTCTGGAGGCAAGTATTATACTGATACCAAAACCAGAGAGAGACCCAACCAAGAAAGAGAGCTACAGGCCAATCTCGCTAAT